>JAULBS010074625.1:0-20584 GCA_032355785.1 Symmetromphalus regularis
TTCATTTATATTTCAACATTATTGTTGAATTGACAATGAACCATTTATGAAACAAACTATAGCTAGAGTCATGTGATTACCATTTATAGATCAGTAGTCATTTTCAATTTGGACATGTCAGACAGGGGGGAATTTAAAAAATAAACTTGTCTTTCTTTTATGGAGGTAATGTTTCTCATTTATGTTGTTTGGAAATTCAGTTGTTTCTGTGATTTATATAATATAATTTTTCTGTAAACTCTTATAAGCTGAACTGTTAAATTGTCTGTTGAATGGAAATTATTTAGGCTACTTCACACAATGGCCGGTGCTCTGACACTGTTTTCGCTACGCTTACAAAAGCATGTGGTAAAAAGTGTCTTCACCAAAAGTACAGAAATAAATAATTTTAAGTGTGATTTTAGTATAATTTTTAAAATTACACACCTAACATCAAATTTTATAATTATTTTTAATTAACTTATTCATATATCAAATTATGGTTAGTGTTAGCAACATTAAAATGATTCCACTGTTAAACAGTAAATTGGGAGAGTGGGTTTGGGTCAGACATTTTTACCAGTCAAATGATGGTGTCAGTACACACTTACTGTGTAATCAGGTGGGTATGAAATTAAATTTTGATTTATTTTGCAGGCAAAATGGATTGTGTTGCCAATAAGAACTATCTTTGTCTTGACCACTCAACGAGGGATACAGGTTTGCTGTTGATTTCAGTATAATAGCTAGTAATTCTTTTGTGATTCACATTTGAACAAAACAGTCGTTTGTGTAATTTTAACAAAACACTAATAAAGTAGACAGAAAAAAAACAGAGTTGTCTCTCTGTACATGTAATTATAAGCTCAGTAGTAGTATTTAGAAACAACACAGAAGTTGTTAAATTTCTTATATTAATTTCTTACTTTAATTTTATAATTTACAGTACATCAGTATTAACAGTTTTTTTCTTCTGTTTCAGATGTTTGAGAGTGATGGCTCGGCTATGATTTACTGGCATGCATTCAGCACAAATGATAATCCAGGTTTGTTGAAGAGATTGTTGTTCCACATTATCGTTGTTTAGTAAGGCATTTAATTTGGAATTATAAGTAATCAGCTTGATAGAAAATATACTCTATTTGGCTTAAGGTCCTTCATAATAATAAGAAGGATATATGTTTTAGTGTATTAATTTAAATACAGAATGTGAGGTCTTGTTTTGATAATTAATTAAATAATTGGATAACATTTTATTCTGTGATCAGAAACATTAATGTTGATCAATGTCTGTTACCATCACGTATTAATTGTTGTATGTTCCTGATAATTTAAATTTTGATAAAATCTGCTAGGATAAGACAAGAAAAGATACACATACACAGTAGTCTCCCCAGTATTCAGGAAAGGGATGGAGGGAATCGGAAGACTGGTTCCACTTATAGGAAGAGATAGAACCTAAGATTTTCAGGGTACATGTACTTCAAAAATGTCTTTGTATATATATTCAAGACGATGGCATGACTTGTGATTTTGGACTGAGGACTAAATAAATGGATGGCAGATATTATTATCACTGCCAACAAATGATGGGCGTATTCCAAATAAGTCTTAAGCAATAGCAGACCTGCCATCACTTATGCACTTATAAAATTAATGTTTAATACTGTTACGTGAATATAAATATCTCATAATTAACTTACATTAATAAGTGTTCTTTTTTTATTTGTGATTTTTTATCAGAGAAACAAGATACGGGTAACTTTGGACGAGGTATGACTGGTGTAGATGAAAACTTAGTTTGTGTTGGTAAGTCATCATTTTGTATATTTTGTATTTAGCTAATTATTCACACTTTTTTGAGAATAAGGACTCTTGTCTATTTTTATCTGCCATTGTATTATTATTTTATAAAAGTGTATTTAATTGTTTATTTTTCTCCATCAGGTACAGAATCGGGTCAGATTCTCGTACTCAAAGTTCCTGCAAAAGGTGCAAATATCACATACGAAGAGGCTCTTAAAGGTTTGATAATTCTAGTTG
Source organism: Symmetromphalus regularis (assembly GCA_032355785.1). Lineage (NCBI taxonomy): Eukaryota > Metazoa > Mollusca > Gastropoda > Neomphalida > Neomphalidae > Symmetromphalus > Symmetromphalus regularis. Next base: position 2,023 of record JAULBS010074625.1, read on the forward strand.
ATAAATTCTAGTTATTTATAAATATGTTAAAGAGTAAGGGAGATAGCAGACATCCTTGTTTAAGACCAGAATTAACATCGAACCAGGATGTAAAACATTCATTTGTGCAGTGATATTTAGTGCATAACTTTAAATCAGTCAGTAATGAGAGCAAGAAGATCTGATTTGGAAATAATAGAAATATGCAAATTTAGTATGTATTTAATCATCATTATTTTAGTAGTAGTATTTCATGTAATTTGGGTGTAGTTTTCTGCCACCATTGTTATCCCCCATGCAGTCATACATTTAGCTAATAGAAATTATTATATATAATTAGTATTGTGGTGTAGATGATAATTGTCTGTTTTTACTAATATGTTAATAATTTTTATATTTATTTCTTTTTTTCTTTGTTTTGTTTAACATTTGGTTATTTTGGCACGTAGTCAAGTGTGAGTCAGCCTCCAAAGGGTTTTGAACCACTGTCATTAGCTTGAGAGTTTGACATTCTACTGTTGGCACCACTTAGGCTCACATACACATTACTTGTTAGATCCAGACCTTATCACACCTCTCATCAAATTGGAGGTAAAAAAACATTTACCAGTTCTTTTACCAACATATACATGTACCACATTGTTATTCAAACATTTTCCTTTATTTTGTCTCTTAGGTTCTTACGTGTAAAAACATTTTCCCCATTCTGATGTCAGATGAACCTAGCACATTTTGTCTTCAGTTATCAGTATTATTTGTTATGAGAGCGGGATGTAGCTCAAGTGATAGCGTGTCCGCCTGTGAAGCTGACAGTCATTGGATTGATCCTTCTTAGTGGACCCATTTGCAGTTTGGTCTATTTTCCATTACAACCAGTGGTCCACAATGGTTCATCAAAGGCCGTGGCATGTGCTGTCCTGTCTATGGGAAAGTGCATATAAAAGACCTCTTACAGCTTATCAGAAAGAGTAGCCTATGCGGCTGCTGCGGGTTTCCTCTAAAGAAATATGTCATAATGACTATATGTTAGACTTCCAATAGCTGAAGATAAGATAAAAATCAATGTACAATAGAGGCATCATTAAATAAAACAAACAGTTTTTTTGTTATCTTTGTCAGTATTACATCTGGTTTTCAGGACACACTTTCCCTATTGGTGATCTGGCATCAGAGGATAACAGTATGGTGAGTGGAGACGAGCAGGGAAATATCATTGTGTGGAAGTCGAAAGGTTCTCACATTCAACAGAGCATCAAAATATCCGGAGCTGGGTAAAAGTAGTTTTGTTTTACATATATTATTTTTAATTCAACATATTTTAACATCTCTTTCTCTCATTCTTACGTTTGTAAGATAGAGTTATCCCACGAAAGAAAGCTATGAACGAAATTTCTATCTTACATGGCAAATCAAGTTTAAAGGCAATAGCTCCTAATAACAACAGGGATTTCCCTATCCACTCCCACCCTATATAAAAGAGTTATATTCCTGTCTGTCTGATGCTTGCATTAATCTATGATCACTAAACAGCATCATTTAAAATCTATAAAAATGCAGTTGATATTCTCTCATTTTGTAGTTTTTCACTGAAAAGTACATGTAAAAGACTTTATACATTATGAAAAACGTATGTACATGTATTTGGTGGCTACTATCTACAGTAATCTGTGATTGAACAGTGTGTACCTAATTTGATTTGTAATTTAAATTTTCTTGCATAATTATGTTGAGTTTACAGCCCTTTGATTGATTGAACAGTCATAACTGCTTTAATATATGCTCGATTCTCTGCTTTTTATTTGTTTTAGTATCCACACATACTATGTATTCTTAAATAAAAAATTCAGATGTTTTTTTGTTAAATTATGTAACTGATTTAGAATAAAACTACATGTGTTTACCATTGATACTTTTTACATTTATGCAAGTATGAACAAAATAAAACGTGGACACTAGCAGGGGCATCAATCCTGGGGAGGAGGAGGGGGGATACATCCCCCTACTTTTTGGATAGTATATTGGATATTACCTATATTAGACTATTGTAGATGGGTTATAATCAATTTTGCACCAAAGTGATGTAAAAATGCCAGAAAAGGCATTAAAAAACTGGATTATCAAAAAAAAACATTGTGGGGGTGTATGCCTCCACCCTAGCCCCTGGCTCCATTACCCCCACTTCCAGGAAGTGATTTTTGCCCTAGGATACTTGACTCACTAAGATGTTAACTGCAAACTTTTACTCAACAGAAGTCCATGTCATTCTATTTGCTTGTGGAATGGTATCATTGTTGGAGGATATGGAACAGGCCATCTACGTGTTTACAGTGCTTCCTCGGGTAAAATAGGAGCAGAGGCTACTGCCCACTCTCGTTGCATCAACGCTGTCCATGTCTCAAAAAATAATGGAATAGTAAGTAGAAATTGTTTATTTTCACTGTTACTATCTGTTCAGGAAAGGACACATAAGTCAAACCTGCCCATGCGGCTACCTGTATTAAGAAGCCACCTGTGTTAAAGGGTCAATATAACAAGTACAATATAACCTGTATTAAGCAGCCACCCGTTTTAAGAGGCCACATTTTCTTACTCCCTATGGTGGCTGCTTAAGACAGATTTGAATGTACTTTCATTTTTGGTTGAGATTATTTAGCTACAAATAGTGCAATATTGGCATCACACATTTACTAAAGGTGTGAATGTATCATTTGAAATAAAATAAGAGATCGGTTACTGATAGATCCATAGCTTTATTATGTTCCTTTGTTTTCCAAAATGGTAACAAACTCCAAAACTCTTCTCCAGTTTTGTATGACACTTGTGCTCATGTAATATGTGTGTACTATAATGAATGTAAATTTTGTATGACACTCATGCCCTAGTAATATGTGTGTACTATATGTGAATGTAAATTTTGTATGACACTCATGCTGATGTAATATGTGTGTACTATAGTGAATGTAAATTTTGTATGACTCTCATGCCCATGTAATATGTGTGTATGATATGTAAATTTTGTATGACACTTGTGCTCATGTAATGTGTGTGTATGATATGTAAATTTTGTATGACAGTCATGCCCATGTAATATGTGTGTACTATAGTGAATGTAAATTTTGTATGACACTCATGCCCATGTAATATGTGTGTACTATATGTGAATGTAAATTTTGTATGACTCATGCCCATGTAATATGTGTGTACTATATGTGAATGTAAATTTTGTATGACACTCATGCCCATGTAATATGTGTGTATGATATGTAAATGTAAATTTTGTATGACACTCATGTCCATGTAATATGTGTGTATGATATGTAAATTTTGTATGACATGTAATATATGTGTACTGTTGTGAATGTAAATCTTGTGTGACACTGACACTCACATAATCTCTATGTACTATTTTCAATGTATGATTTTAAATGTAAATGTTCATATGAGATAGACTCTCTGTACATACTATTGTGAATATATGATGTTTAATGTAAATTTTGTTTGACACTAGTGTTAAGTAATCTGTATAGACTTTTCTGAATGTGTGACTCTTAATGTGTATTTTGCAGGTCTTGTCAGTTAGTGACGATGCGTGTGTGAGGATCTGGAAACTTAAAGAAGGAACATTACCCCAGGTTTGTCCTTCATTTTGCTTTATTGAGTTTTAATATGTTAAATAATTACTGTTTGTAACTTTTCATGTTAGATAGAGTTAATTTTAGTCTTGCCTTTACAAAAATCAGAAACGAGGAAGTGATATAGGTGTCGCTTGTTTTAGATGTGATAGACATGTCAACTTCTGCATTTATAGCCAATGTTTCAGACATACTATAAGAGCTAGGTGAATGCATCTCAAAACATGTAACAGTTACATTTTATTTTCCTTTTAATTGAATTTGTGTTTTTTCTTGTTATATTTATTTATTATTATTTTTAATATGGAACTTGATTGATGATAGCAATAGATATCCTCCTGAAATTATGTACTTTTGGTGAGACATTCTAGTTTCTGTTTCCATCATTACTGTTAAATACTTGATATTCCACAGTGAAAGTTTGCACTTGTTTGCCTTTGTTCAGTATTTGTCTTTAGTATGTACATGGTAAGGTTAATATAACAGTAGCTGTATTAAATACAGTTAAATAATTTCAGCAAGTGGCTAACATTTTTTTTGTGTGGTTATTTATTTAACTCGCTTAAGAACAGCTTCAGACCGAAAATCTACTATAAAAATGGTCATGTCAAATTGGGAATTTTCTCGTTTTCTTCTTTTTTTAAAAGATATATCTAGGTTAAATTTAATATTATGAATCCTGTTTCTTTTTTTATTCAAGACATTTAATTGTGCTGATTTCTTGTTTAAAATTATTTGTTTTCAGATTACATATCTGACGTGTGAAAACGTGCCTGACGTGCAACTTGTGGGAGGACAGTTTGTAGACAAGCAGGGGAGAGCATTCTGTGTGACTGGCTATGATAGCAATGAAATCATTTTTTATGTACAAAGCTAGATATAGACATTATTATACTTACATTTTGTTAATTCTGATACACTGTAGTCATCATTCGTTTGTATAGTCATACTTTTGTTTTTTTATCTCAATACAGAAAAACATTACAACCACAATTTTGGATTATCAATTTTTGAAAACTGTCTTTAAAAGGAATATAAAGCAAATTGTGTTCAGAGAAAGAATTAACAAACACAGATGACAGTTAATACTGGTCATGATGACACTATATCTGTATTTTTAGTATGTATATACCGTTGAATGAATATTATGTCAAATGATAGTGTACCATTGTGTTCAGCATAATATTTAAATAATCAATGTTATATTTTTTATGTTCAGCAGCTGATGAATACACACAATAAATTTACATGATGTTTGCATGGCACTGTTCATACTTAAGTGTATATGGGTTTCATATGTTCATAAGCCCATGATAATTCAGAATATGACCTTCAAATCTAATAATTCTATATGTATTAATATTTCAATGATACAAAGCTACAAAAACAATATTATTGGAATTCCCCTAATCATGGTTCAGTGTTTTCTCAAGTGTAGTCTGCTCTTATGGTTCATGAAGATATGAATATTTTTTTTTTTTCTACCTAAGATGATAGCAGTTTGAACAATCCAAGCAAAACCATGATTAAAAAAATATTTATTTTTACATGTACCATAATATTTTATATTCATTTTTTAAATTTATTTACTATGTACAGTTTCACATTGTTTTCTAAATGGATATAATGTCAAACTAAATATTACGGTTCACTTCTTGTTAAACTGAATATGAATATAAATCTGACAACAAAAAATGTCAACAAATATTGCATGGAGTGACATTATGATGTAGTATGGTGTTCTAAATATGATTATCTATCCCTGTGAATTTTAGTTTTAGACAAGATATTTAAAATTATATTATATGATATATTTTGTGAAATGTCCATCAGATTATATGTAATATTACATTTCAAGAGACAGTATATGACATGACCTCCTCTACTTGACAATAATTAAAATTATAAACCCACTTCTACAGTTCATTTTAAAAATTAAGTCAATAATTTTCACAATTATAAATTAGAGGCATCAGAACTGGGGCGACATGGGTTGCAACTGCTGTCCCAATATTTGGACAAAAAAAACTTATCTTTTTTTGGTGTGAGTTTGGGATTGGGACACTATTTGCCTCCCCAATATTAATTTGCTTCCGACACTTCTGTAAATATATATGTATTAAAACATTTATTTAACTATGTATATTCATTTGAAAAACCCTCTGTGATTATGTAAGTCCTCGATGGACAATATGTAATTGGCTAAATGGCAAAAAATAATTTCTAAAATGAATAAGTACATATTGTATGAAAATGCAAAAAGGCTTCCGTAAAGCTGACTCTTTTTTCATTTAAAGATATTTTTTTATCTATTGATGGATTTCGTACATGCTTATTAATGTAATCTTTACACTTCTCAACTGAACAAACAAGTGTCTGAGTAATGCTCTGTACTGTGTAAATTAAATAATTTAAATTAACATCCTCGTAGTTATTAGCATTAATTTGCTTACACAAACTGGATGATTGCCTAAAATAAAATAAAATCCAGATGGCACGCTTCTGTTGGCTCATTACTGGTGCTGGAAATCTGAATGTTTGTGCCTTTTGAAAGATTTTCCTGTGTGCAAACAATTTATGTTCACTAGAGAGTGTAGTAACTGCTTTGACTCTAGGCCTTTTATTACTTGATTTACAAATCTGTTAGCTGAAATTAAGAAAGAGAAATAAAATAAATTTTTCTTTTGGATATTTAAAATGTTCTTGCTTCTAAACATAAGTAACCAAAAAGGGCTTTACATTGCACCAATTTCGTGACAGTATAAGTTGTGTCCAAATTAGGGTGTCCATACTATTATTATATTTAAAAAAAAAAAATGAAAAATAAAACCTGATCAAAATAAACTCTGAACATTTGTTAAGCAGTATACTTAATTATAATAGAAACGTCAATTAGAGTACGGCTTTAGTTGAACAATAATGGACATTACCATTCAATATGTAAACTTAACTGGTTCCTGTGTATTGATTCCAAACAATAAGAAACAAATTATTTTGCTGCAATTCAAAATGAAACCAGTTAAGTTAGAACCATTGCTTGCAAATAACCACGCTGTGCCCAAATTAATGCTTTCTAAAGCTCTGCCAAAGGAAAAATCAAAGCAGATATATATTTTAAAAATCTGTTAAAAATAAAATGGAAATAAAAGGAATTTTGTTTTTTAAAGTTCAACCATTATTTTGAAAATACCAAATCAAAGGTTTATTAAAGGCCATGGAAGGTCTGGAACTGATAAATGAATCTTGCCCAGACACTTTCTGGATTAGATAGCTTCTTTGATGGACCTAGGATATTACAAATGTGGTTTTGGCAAGGGTGTATAAATGAAATATTTAGTATTTTCTAGCTAAATGCATTTTATGTCTTTTTGCAAACCAATTGAGATCAATTTTAATTTCAACAAGGACCACTTTGTGAAACTGGTCCTTATTCAAATAAATACTTATACAGTTAATTGGTTCAGTACTAAAATACATAAAGAAAGTACTTGTTGAATATTACTGATATGTACTTACTGATATATTTTATGACTATTTAGTTATATTTTTTGTTGAAATATCCACCGTTTGTTTAGGTCTTGTTATATATAATGTAAGAAAGTTGGATGTTTATCATCATTCACATGTTGTAGTTTTATATTGTTGTGTGGAGCTTTGAACACAGTTTCCGTCCATGTCAAGTGTACTTATGTCTTTGTGTGTAAACATATTAAACTATTCACAGATTAGATTTGTGTATTTTATTGTCAACAAACATTTCAGAAAAACCAGGGGCCTAGTTTGGGATTTTTTGCTGGTATGCAGACTTTTGGCAATAGAATAAAACGCATTTGGCTGTGTGCAACCCCCCTCCCTCCACACACACACATACAAAAAATTGTAATCTCAGGTGGTACACAGCTGCGTATTAGTATGGAAGCTAGCCCCTGGAAACGTAAGAATAAGTTAGGTTATGGGTCATCCGATTTTGAATGTAAGAGGAGTAACTCTTGATTGGAAGCTTTTTCTTTATATTGCAGATTTATCTACCTTACTATGTATTTTTGTGTTTGATCTACTACTGCGTTTAATCTTATGGCTCTAGATGTAGCAATTATTTTTTCCATCTTTCAGAGGTTGTTTATAGGTCACGACAATTTTGTGTTGGTTAATAAATGATCTTGTGACTTACCATGTGATATGATCTTATCACATATCGCTAAATCATGTTCAAAATTTTACACGTATTTGTATGCATCAAAAAATATGACGTTATAAATAATTATAAGAACAATCATTAAACTTAAATTATCTCAAAACTAAGATGAGATGCAAGTTCTGTTTTCTTCTCTTTTTTTTCATCGTCTGTTTTTTGGGCTTTATTATTATTATTGAGACATTTTTATGTGTGATTTTCAAAAGGCGCATTTTTTAGTAGAGGCAATATATAAATGTCGATATTTTAAGGGGAGTAACTCTTAATGAATAGCATGTTTTTCTATTGCCGATTTATCTACCTTATTACCATAGGTACAATTTACTAATTATTTTTAACTAAATAGATGGTATCGGATAATAATTTTGCAATTGTTAGTTTTAATCTTCATTAAATAGCCATTATTTTAGCAGATCATAAACTATTATTGTATTTATCAAAATCATTACCAAAGTAATAGCATGTATTTGTGAATAATGTGAAGTTAGAATAGTAGATAACAATTGCCTTCATCTAGTAGGGCTTCGGATACGTAATACTAGTACATTCTTGAGTTTTAATAATTTGTTGTAGTGTTCATTACAGGAATATATAGTTCCCATATTTCTAAAACATTTGCCACATATGTGAACATTCTTGAATCCGTTCCCCGAATGTAATCCTAGAGTCCCATCAAAATATTTTTTAAATAAAAGCAATTCAGACAAGGGCGAAAATCGCTTCCTGGAAGGGGATGGGACGGATATTCTCCCCTGTCATAAAAGTGTGTGTATCGGGGGGGAGGGTGGGGGAGTATGTACTTCGGTAAGTGCACGTGGTTAAGTGTTACATTTATGCATTAAAGAGAAATACGGGTAAAGATTATTATTTAGGCATTTTAGTAATTTTTGAAGCAAAACGTGGGGAGGGGTAATTATATAGGCGTGCCCCCTGTTCATAAAGTGGGGGGCACCTATCCCCCTCCCCTACAGGATTTATGCCCATACATTTAGACTACGTTTATTTCATTTCACAAAGCATGTTGATGTAATCAGTGGCGTATCCAGAAAATCGTATTCTTTAACGTTAAAATTAGTATTTCAATCGCAAAATTTAGGGGGGGGGGGGCTGGGGCCCACGGGGTCTCCTCCTAGATCCGCCATTTGTAATAATGGGTATAAAGAAGATATGTAAAAGGCCGATTGATCTATGTACCCATCCCACACACGTAATATCGTATACTTTTAGTCTTCACATGTCACCGGTTCTCGGTTATACAAGGTGATAAATAAAATATTAAACCTAACCAGACGAATCAATCTTTTTTTAAATACAGCCGTCTTGGTACTTTATTATTAAATGAGATCGTAATTTACATTTTAACATTTGTGTTTCTCATATATCACGAGAGGATTTTCCTCACCACTGGTACCAGGCTACGTCCGCGTACTAACATCTCCGCGTAACAAAGCCGTGCACGTGCCCTTTGACCTCTAACGAGTTAAATAGACTGCAACTAGGCTCCATTAGACTCCGTAAAGCGTGTGTCAATTACCCCGGTTGCGATCTTGTAATGAAATTAGCCAAGGGTTGTAAAACATTTAATGACTTTGATCAAACTGAAACCCTGACCTAGAATGGGATATTTGCCACCAAGCGCCTTGTAATTATTGGACAATTTCTTTAGAAAAATCGAGCAGTGAATGATTACTGATCTCCCGTCTCGACGTGCGCTCTAAAGCGACGATAATCTCATTTGCTGGGTCCGCCTACATTTAATGTTTCCTCGCTTTTCAATGGTCATTCTTTATGAAGATCGGCGTTCTTAGGCTGCCCCAATATGTGGATTCTTTGCAACCAAGAAAATATTGAAAAACGGAACGACGGCCATTGTTAAGATGCTCCACGTGCAGAACGTGCATAACATATGGCGGCAGCAATCCCGCCAGCAGAGGGCGTGTTGTTATGTCGTACTTGTTAAGCCGCGTCTGCCAATTCGTAACTTCATCTTTGATTAATCGACTATGATATTGTTTATGCCACTGATGACGCTAATCAAAGGAAGATCAGTTCTGTAGAAGATAATTTTTGTTAGTTAATTTTGAAATACAGATGAAAATAAAAGAAAGCTTAGTTTAAAAAGGTATTATGATTTATTTATTTTTTAAGTGTTTTACAATGAACTGCCACTTTAGAGTATTTTGATACAACCCCGTGGCATGACGGTATCTATAAAATATACAAACAAAAAACAAATTAACCGGTATACTTTAATATAATGAAATTATCTATCGGCAGGTTCATGGGGAAACAGATTTATATTTATAAGAAGAGACAAAACGGAAAAAGAAGAATTGATTTATTTTTATGTATTTATTATTTTTAAAATTTTATTATTATTTTAAAAAAAATATATTTTAATTATTTTTTTGGGGTAGGAGGGGTGTTCAACTGAAGATTGACTTGATGACATACACATTCTCTGAAATGATAAATTATATCTAGAACATCCGCAACTTAAATGCATAATTTACTGCAAATTTTCACATGGAATCATCATTATTGGTTTTGACGCTGAGCTTTTGTAAATTTGTCAAAACACCAATACGTTTTTAAAATATGTACTAGTATTTAAATCGCATATAGGAGCGGTATGTAGCCCAGATGGTAGAACGTCCGCCTGTGAACCGATCGGTGGTCGGATCGATCCTTCTAAGTGGATCCATCTACAGTTTGGGTTATTTTCCGTTCCAACCAGTGGTCCACAACTGGTTCATCAAAGGCTGTGGTATGTGCTGTCCTGTCTGTGTGGGGGGAGTTAGGTCATATAAAAGACCCCTTCCTGCTTGTCGAAAAGAGTAGTCTACTATGTGGAAACATCCGATTTCCTCTAAATAAATAGGTCAGAATGATCATATTATTGACATCTAATAGCCGATGATAGGATAAAAATATCAATGTGCTCTAGAGGCATCATTAAATAAAACAAACTTTACTTTTTTTGAAGATGAATCAACATATTAATATTCTTGAACTTTAAGATTATCCCAAAATCTATTACAATACATGTGATTTAGACCATTTTAGTTCACAAAAATTAAAACATAGGTGAAATTAATTTAAATGTATTTTAACATGTTATGTTTGTTTATTGAGTTGATTTTTTTATTAGTCACAAGTGGTCTTTTATATTCTCAGTCCCACAGACAGAATGGTACATATTACAGTCTTTATGGACTATTGGCTTGAGTGATAGAAACAGCCCTGAAATGAAGATTTATAATTGTAATATGATGAACTGTATAGGTGATGTATTTGCTTAATTCCAGGCTGGGGTAGAATAATTAACATATCATCAGCTCACGGACATGTAGCGTCACCCAACAAGAGTGCTTATGTCTCTGCTAAGCATGGACTGATAGGGTTGACCAAGGTTTGATACACATGTAAATTTTATATAATTCAGTTAGTATCAGACTACTGAAGTCTTGTTTTTGTCTAGAACTGTTTATGAATACAGATAGTAAACAAAATAGTTCATGTAACTATCTGGTTCATTTTGGGTTCTTTGATTTGACATTATAACAAGTTAAAGATCACTGCTCTGGATTCACAGTTCAGTTACTGCTCAGAAGTAAATGATCCACCACTAGGCTTCATCTGACTAGATCCAAGCCTGGAAATAAGTGGGTGGTCAAGGACAGTGACCAGTATAAATTTGTCTTTTTGTAAGATTTGACAGTCACAAAGTTAATTGTGTTGGTCATTTTGTCCGACACTCATGTTTTAACTTTTAGTAAAAATAACATTTCTGTATAAAGTCAGCTTGATGTAGCTTGTGTCTGTTGAATAAATTGTGAAGAATTAAATAATAACAAGCATTCTCCATAAAAACTAAATTGTGTATTTTGTTTAAATAGATCATATTAAACTGTATGTCAGGAACATTTCCTTTAATGTCCGGCACAAACTGACTGATGCTGGACATTTTGACCAGCTCAACTAAAATGTCCAGGCCTGTAGATCTGCAAATAAGTATTTTTGTTGTCTATTTAAAGTGTCACTCAGTTTGTGCCAGTCATTGCAGAAAATGTCTCTGTCATACAGTTTAATAATCACAATTATAAATATAGCTTCAACAAAGTTTTGTTTTAATTCTTATATAGCCCAGTTTTATGCAGTTTTGTTTTAATTCTTATATAGCTCAGTTTTATGCAGAAATAATAATTTTCCTTAAAAGTTCAAAAATTACCCAACAAAATTAACTTTGTGACTATCAAACCTTTAAAAATGTCAGATTTATACCAAGCTCTGTCACCGGTTACATATTCCCAGGCTTACACTTTAGCATATACATAGAACAGCAAAAGAAATGCAAATATAATTTGCAATGTTTGAATAAAAGTTAACCATATTTTGATGTTGGCTGTTTGGCTTACATGTGCAGAGAAGTGTAAAGCATACACAGCATGAGTTTTATGGTTTTATGAATTTTTTGTCTAATTTGATTAAACTGGAACTGAACAAACATTTGCATTTGTTTTGCTGTTCAGTATATAAATATAAACAAACAAAAACAATACCTTTCTGGGGCACATCTGCTGGCTTAAGTCAGAAATTCTACCACAAGAGGTGTGCTTCACAACAGCTTGACATTGACCTTACGAGAGAATCTGTTACTGTTGTCTTTTATAGATAAAATTAACTCTGGTTAAACTAAATGAAGTAATATTTACTTCTTTCTTTCTTTTTTATTAATTTATTTGTTATTATTATATATATATTTTTTTATATAATTATATTATTATTTGCAGACAGTTGCTGTGGAGGTTGCTGGTTCTGGTGTAACCTGTAATGCCATCTGTCCTGGTTATGTTGAAACACCGTGTATGTTATCTAATAGGAATATTTTTAATTGGTTCATTTAATTCTTGTTATAAGTGAAAAGAAAAATTGTGTTTCAGGTTTCAGGAAAGGCGTTAAAAAATTAAAAGGGTAGGTCTGGTATATTCTCAGACACAGCATGGGTTTTTTAATTTCTGTATCAGATCCAATCCAGATTGAATGTTCTGTAAGACTCAATCCGTAGGTGTACAACAGATTTATTAAAGGTCATTGTTTGTACTATTCTGTCTCTGGGATGATGCATACAAAAGATCCCTTGCAGCTCATCAGTAAGAGTAGCCACATATGTGTGGCAGTAATGTGTTTCGTTTCTCCTACTTAGTCATAGAAAGTGGACTTGTGCGCCGTGAACAGCAGGCTTGAACTTTAATTGAGTATAGCATGAAAATAAGTACAGCCAACCTATACTGCAGAGTGTTTGTTTTTATAATGTTATGGTGATGTTTTTTTCATTGCAGTGTTTGTGAAACAAGCTGAGGACCGGTCCAAGCAACAAGGAATAACATACGATGAGGCTAAGGTCAGCGATTGGTAAATTAAGCCAAACTTTAGTCGGTTTATGCTACTTGGAACATGGATTTTTGTTGATTACTTTAGTTTGTGTGAACCTAGTATAGGTTTGGAAATAGCAAAAAAGTCCAATGTTCCATTTTTTTCATTACTTTGTTAAGTAATAATTTAAAATATTACCCATTTACTGGTATGTTAAAATCGACAATATTGCACAACGGTGACATAACATGCAGACGAGATCATTACAATGTAGGGTAACTCTATCTATTTAAACATTCGGAACATGTCAGTCATTTCTGGTATAATTTTGCTTTAATAAATAAATCTTTGCAAATATGACATTGATATTAAATTATGATAAATATATTTATAAAATAATAATCGCGTACCATAAAAATACATTATACAAATAATTACCTAACACACCCATTTTTATATCGATTTGTCTGACGTCTGCAGAAAATCAAACATGGCACTGAAAATAAGCCCGCTAAGTTTGGAAACAGTACTTTTGACTGGCATTCAAACAATACAGAATCAATGGACACAGCAATCTAGTACAAAAAATAGGACATTTTTTTAATTTTGAATAATATCAACATTAATGAGGTAAGTTCCAAGTAGTGTAAACAGACCATAACTGTTTTGTTGCAGTTTTCCTTAGAGTAAATCTTTCTGTCATATATAAACCTAATGTAAACTGTAATCTATTTTAAATTCTGTCTACATATCAAGGCACTTTAATACTTGTTGATGGCATAAAACAATTTAAAAATTAACCTCCATGTAATGCTGGAGTTTTCATTATATGTTATTTTTCTATACATTTTTATTACAGTAGTAATTCAATCAAACTGCCCTTTGTTCTTATTCTATTAATATTCTCTGGATTTGTGAATCATAATACAAATATACTATATTTATGATAACTAATAACATTTTTTTTTGTAGAGTCAGATTGTAAATGTTCATGCATCCAAACAGCCTGTGAAAGTGGAGCAGGTAAACACATACATTGTAGGCAGTGGTGGATTAACTACCACCCGGCCTCCTAGACTGAGATTTAGTAAAACCTTGGTCCCCTCGTTAAATAGAATAAAGTGACGTTAGATAACGTATATCTTTGTACTATGTATAATGTACTACATGTATAATAATTTTCATAAAGTTATATGAATCTAATTCATATTCATTTCATTTTCATTTTCTTTTCTTTAAAAATTTTAAAACAATATGGTATTTGTAATATTCAAATATATAAATGCAAATATACTGAAAAATCATCCAAAATACTCATGTGTACACACAATTAAACTATTTTTTGCTCTAGTGTCCCCCTTCCCTTCAGGGCTCCTAGGGTTAAGCTTACTTTGCCTAATGGCTAATCTGTCATTGATTGTAGGATATATAGAATACTTAGGCCCAGTTTCTCATTGATGGTTTAGCCATGAACTACAGTTCAACCCATTCTTTTAACACGTGTGGACACAGTTCAAACTTAAAATCAAGGTTGAACTGTAGATGAGAAATAGGCCCTAAATGATGTCTTGTGTAATGCTATTAATATTACTAGTATATTTCCAATCATACAATAAAAAGCAAAGCATGTGACATATATTTGAAAATACACAAAGTGTAATATAAATATATTAAAGGCTCTTATTTCATCAAATTTTTGTTTTAAAATCATCTGTTTCTTTCCAGGTTGTAGAAATTGTATCAAATTGTTGTTTTAAAACCATCTGTTTCTTTCCAGGTTTGAGAAATTGAATCACATTGTTGTTTTAAAATCATCTGTTTCTTTCCAGGTTGGAGAATTTGTATTAAATTGTTGTTTTAAAATCATCTTTTTCTTTCCAGTTTGGAGAATTTGTATCAAATTGTTGTTTTAAAATCATCTGTTTCTTTCCAGGTAGGAGAAATTGCATCAAATTGTTGTTTTAAAATCATCTTTTTCTTTCCAGGTTGGAGAAATTGCAGTATTCTTGTGTTCTTCAGCAGCTGATCAGATTATGGGAACATCATTGATGGTTGATGGTGGATGGACAGTAAAGTAGTACAGTGATGATGGAGATGTTTAGGATTAAAGTCAAATCAATCTATAAACATATAAAGATCACTCATTAATGATTCAAATCACATTGTTACAGTGTGTGTCTTCTATTCATGAACAATGGAAAATATGTTATATGTCATTTGCAGTTTTAATTATACAGTGTGTGTCTTTTATTCATGAACAATGAAAACTAAGTTATATATTGGTTATTATTTTAATTATACAGTTTGTGTCTTCTATTCATGTACAGTTGAAAATATGTCATATATCATTTGTTGTTTTAACTATACAGCAGGGGTGTTGGAACTGGGGGTGTTGGGGGGGGACATTTTTTTTGGAATTATATGGGCTTCAGCCCCCCACATACCTATAATTCTTAAAAATATGTTCCTTATTTATCATTGAAATATTCACCGGCAAATTTTAATGTTCAGAAATGGGAGCAGCCCCTCCAATATGAATTTCGTTCCAACACCCCTTATACAGTGTGCGTCTTCTATTCATGAACAGTGGAAAATATGTTATACATATCATTTGTTGTTTTAAATTATACAGTGTGTGTCTTCTATTCATGTAGCCAACAGTTGAAAATAAGTCATATATCATTTGTAGTATTTAATGATGCCACCTCTGTAATATATTAAATATTTAACCATTTAGAATAGATCTTCCACGTTTGATCTGTGTACGTGACGTGATGTTGATCTATTTCAGTCATGTGCTACGTTGTTTTATCGAAGTTCCATAAACCTTTAATAATAACTAATAGGTGTTGTTTTGCAGTGGCGGATCCAGAAAATCCATTTAGGGATGCTCCAATATATGATATGAATTCTTTAAGGTTAAAATAATAATAATATATTTTTTTTAATGATATTTGAATTACAAAATTAAGGGGTAGGGGCTGGCCCATGGGACCCTTGCATTGATCCGCAACCGTTTTTTATTTTGTAGATAGGTTTATAGAATATTCTTTCCCCTTTGCATTAACATAGTTAACAGGGCTGTATCGATGGAGTTGGTTGTTGATCATCTTTACTTTCTACTTCTATTCCCAAAGAACGCACTACTGTTCATCAGACTTCCCCTTTAAGGAAACTTTACTGGTTGTAGTCTGTACCGGCGCAATTGTTTAAATATTGGGGCTAAATAGGGCTGCAATTAAAGGGCGCCTACAACATAATAAATGTAATTATTGCCCCTAAAAATAGCCAATGTTTATTTTAGGTGCTGGGGAGGGGGTCGTTAAACAAACAAAATGGCCTTAAAAAGGGCATAGCAGATTAAGGGAGGGGGCAAATGCGCCGGCACAGGTAGTACACGTATAAGGTTATAAATAGAAATTAAAATTTATATCCAATACCAGCTCTAGAAAATCGTAAACCACCTAACCCCATAGGAAGATCTACATTGACCCCTAGGTGAGTTTCTGTGGTTCATTGGTTGGATATCGGACTCGAGCTGAAGTTAGTCCCGTCGAAGGCTGGCTGACACGTTAGACTATGTGTCAAAATTACTGGGTGACATCCAGGAGCCGATGATTAATAAACCAATGTGCTTTAGTGATGCAGTTAAAAAACATTTCTTTTTTAATTTATGTTTTGCATTAATCGTGGGTGCATCCAGAATATATGCATTACCTGCCCTGATTATGCATTTTAATATGCAACTTGAATATGACATCCTGTTTATAAAAGATGAAAATAAGTATACCACTTTTTTTCAGTTCAAGGACTTTACTCTTAATAGTCTTAAGAGGATATATAGGTACAGTTCATAAAAGATGAAAATAAGTATACCACTGTTTACAGTTCAAGGGCTTGACTCATAAGAGGATATATTGGTGTAGTGCCTATAATTTGAAAACAAGTAGGCCTATACCACTGTTTACAGTTCAAGGACTTTACTTAAGAGGATATATTGGTGCAGTGATGTGATCAAAACGCAAGAAGCAAGACAATTCAAATTCCATCCTAGTCCAGTACTGTACAGATTTTATTTTACGTTTCTCATTGAAGGTTCGTAAGCAAAACTGTTTCATGTTAATATTTAAATATTAATAGGTCTGTTTATCTAGTTCAGATGTTACTTTTACATCAACAAGTCTATAATTCTTATTCACAACACGCAATGTAGATAAAAAAAATATTTTTATTTGCTATTCAAATCACCCTTTATTGGATTTTGTTGACGGATAATAGCATCTTGGAAAAAAAATACTCATTAAAAATATTTCAGTGTCATAGATGTTTATTTACATGAAATTTAGTGCTATCCTGTCTATGGGACAATGCATATAAAAGACCCCTTGCAGCTTATCGGAAAGAGTAGCCTATGTGGCAGCAGCAGGTTTCCTCTAAAACATTATGTCAAAATTACTATATGATTGACGTCCAATAGCCGATGATAAGATAAAAATCAATGTGCTCTTGAGGTGTCGTTAAATAAAACAAACTGTTTTTTACATGAAATATATGATCATTTGTAAATAAAATATATGATCATGTCAACATCGGATGGTCTTTTTGTGGGTTTTTTTTCTTTAGTATAATTTGTTAATCTAAAATAATTTGGCAGAAAGTCTCCAGGTTGCTGTAAAATATTAATATAGTCTGTTACCATGAAGCAATTATTTGACGCCTCTAGAGCGCATTGATTTATTTTTATCTTATCAGCTATTGGACGTCAGACATATGGTCATACTGACATATATATTTATTTATAGGACCCCTCTGCGACAAAGGGTCTTTTATATGCACTTTCCCATTATAGACTAGACCATATTTGTAAAAAAAAAAAAAAAACCTTATTTAAGGGTGGTTGGGACATGTTTGAATAAAAGTGTGTATCCAGTCCTATTAATCTATTTTGGGGGTGCTGATTACGAAAATATTAGAATACCAAGCTGAATTTTTAGTTTTTGACCCTCCAAATCGAAAAACAAAATGGCCGCCCAATATCGCTAGTTTTTCTGATTAAACATTTCACCTTGCAAAATTATGTCCATAGAGATTACATAACGAAATCCCGTGTGATACCAAATATATTACGAGTGTGTTTTCAATCGTACTTCCCGAGCGAAAGCAAGTGATGTACGATTTAAAACACATGAGTTGTAATATATTCGGTATCATACGGGATCGAGTTTTGTAATCTATTAAACCGTTCTATAAAGTTTATATGCAGGACAATTACTTTCCTTTGCAACTCAAAACTCCGATAAAACAAGAGCGCAAGGATTTAAAGTGTTCTTTCACCGGCGCACTCCTTTCTGGTTGCAAGTACATAAAACTCCGCAAAGTC
>JAULBS010074634.1:0-20583 GCA_032355785.1 Symmetromphalus regularis
TAACCTATTACTAGAGTTGTTTCACTGACTGCCATAACATTGTTTTCTGTTAACCTATTACGAGAGTTGTTTCACTGACTGCCGTAACATTGTTTTCTGTTAACCTATTACTAGAGTTGTTTCACTAACTGCCGTAACATTGTTTTCTGTTAACCTATTACTAGAGTTGTTTCACTGACTGCCGTAACATTGTTTGCAGTTAACCTATTACTAGAGTTGTTTCACTGACTGCCGTAACATTGTTTTCTGTTAACCTATTACTAGTTGTTTCACTGACTGCCGTAACATTGTTTGCAGTTAACCTAATACTAGAGTTGTTTCACTGATCACCATTGCAATCTGTTAACTAATCAAATTGTTTTACTGACTGCCATAATATTCTGTTTGTCATTAATCAAATTCAAGTTGTTTCACTAATCACATCTGCATTCTATTTGATGTTAACTATAATACAGTTGATTTGCTGATAACTATAGCATTCTATTTGCTGTTAACTATAATAGAGTTGATTTACTGAAAATTTAGCATTCTATTTGCTGTTAACTATAATAGAGTAGATTTACTGATAACTAAAGCATTCTATTTGCTGTTAACTATAACCAAGTTTGTATCACTGACTGCCATAACATTCTGTCTGCTGTTTTCTTCACTGACTAGTTAAGTCACTGACTTGCTACTAACTTTGCCAGCTACCCAGGCAGCTTTTGTGATTTAGCAATTGTACATTAGACAAATTGCATAGTCACAAAAGTGATCGGGGAGATGGTGTGCCTACTAACTGCTTGGTTTTGGGAATGTTTGCCTCACTGCTTGCTCACACACAAGAGTCTTGGAATGATAACAGTGCCTTGTTCACAGCATTTTGGAATGATTCACAACTTTTGCTGTTTTCTTAGAATCGTCACACCTTGGAGTCTGAAGGACTTGCTCTTAACACAGATATTGCATTTGGGGAAGGTTTGTGTTTGTGCCACGTTTACATTGAAATTATATATTTTTCACGTTTTGTTAACTAATATTGAAATTATTCTTTTCCCATTTTTGTTGGTTAATTGAAATTAAATAGATTACATTTTTTGTTGATTACATTGAAATTGTCTACATTCCAGTTTATTTATTAATTTATTTACAGTGATATATTTTAAAGTTTTCATTTACTGTACTGATATTATGAATTTTCCATTTTCCATAATAATATGTTTATCAGTTTTCAGTGAAGGTATTGAAATTATCTGTTTTCACATTTTTGTTGATTGGCTATTTGATAAAATATTGTTTGTAAATGGCACCATCATTGGACATGTAAATCCAGAATTTGGTTTGTACTAAATGGTGGTTGTGTTTCTAGTATATTAATTAAAACAGTTGAAGGTTCATAATGAAATAAATGATTTAGGCAAATATTTGGATTAGAGAGAAGCCACTTTATACAGTTAGCATTATATGTGTATTATTTTATTTAATAACCACCCCTATCACAAAAGTAAACATCAGCTATTGGGGGTTATATGAGTACTGTCAACAGTTAAATCTGTCTTAGAAGCCACCTAATGAAGTAATTGTAAGCTGGGTAATACATGTATTGTATTAAATAAGATGATTTGCCCCTTCATAGAATAGAAAGATGGTCTCTAAAGACAAGTGGTTGCCTTATATAGAGTTGGCCCATTTGACTTAAACCATTTTCCTTTGATATGATTTTGAGCACATTTTGTGTTGCAGGTATTTTGGTGTAATGGAAAATTGGTATAATAAAATGTTTTCTGATCCCTGTCTTTTATCCATGTCTTCAGTTTGACTGATATTTGAAACACAATACAATGTTATTCAATCCATGTGACCTTTATAGCTGAAAATATCTCAGAAGGGTGAATAGGATCAAGAATGATATCAGGCAACAACATTTTTTTAATAGATAGATGTTTTGTTCTTTTTTCCTAATGAGTGGTCGAAAAGCAAGACAAATGTAAGACTCCTAGAATAAATTGACAGTTTTCTTGCTACAAATTAAGAAGTTCTCCCTGCTTATTTTAATGGTGTCCACTGTCCCCTAATTGAGATTGATTTTAGCCAGAGCTGCTGATTGCAATGCATCTTAAGTAACAGGGCAAGGCAAATGTGTAGAATATGTTAGCGCCTGACACCATCGATCAATTATTATCTATCATGGTGCTGGTGAATAGAGACAGTGCTAAGCTTCATGGTTAAAATAGAGGCGCCACATTGAGGAATAAATAGCACTGAGGAAGGATGGTGTTTAACACAGAGTTTACGGTGACACCATGTGTGCGGTCACCATCATTAAGACAGAGCCGCCCATTGAGAAGTAAACACCACTGAGGTATGGATAGGTTTGGGGTTGTCTGCCTCCATCCTCAAGAATTATAGGCATATAAAATTAATATTGGAACTGCCTCTAGAAAGAACAGCTATCATTTTGAGTATAATCTCAGATTTTGGTAGACTTTACAGGGATTTATCTAGGCTTTATACATTATCAAACATTGACCCCTTCCCAAAGGCAAATGGCACCGAAAATTCCCAATTTTTTACTATAAATCCCCAAACTGGTTAATAAGTATAACATTACAGTTACATAAATTCAGTGGTGTGAAAGAATCTTCCCAATTATGACTAATTTTCCCAATCCCATCAGCCATAGGACCCTAGTGAAAATCCTGGATTAATCCCAGCTTTAATTTAAAACTTGAATAAGGATGTTAAACTGTATGTAAATTGCCTGGCCTTAAATCATGTAAAGTTCACATATATGTTATAATCATCTGAAGCTGTTGTAAAAATAACATTCAATAGCTATTGCATGAAGTATTTACCAGTGCCCTCATGCCTAAACACAACACGCAGACATGATCTCCACTCTTCATACCAGCTGAACTTCAATCTGAAGAGTCCTCGTATCGATATCATTCTCTGAATGAACTAGCTTCATTAGTGTCTCCTCAATATGTGGCCCGCTTATTCTTGTGTTGCATCCAGTTCAAAATTTGGCATCGCCAATCAATTATCATTTATCATTATTTGTGAACAGAGATGTATCTTATCTGGCTTAGAATAGCTGCCGGTAATGACCTGTCACTATAATCTTGATGATATAGAAACGTGATGGTTAGATTCGTGACCACGGCTTGTCTTTCATCCATGATGATCTCAGACCAGAAGTCCTGGATCATCTGTCTATCTGACCCGTCAAATTAGATCTTTTATTTTAATTAGCAAAATAAATTTTATATTTTTTTCAGTGAAAATTGAAATGATTTTAAATGATCAAATTACATTATTATGTTGGGTTAGTTTCTGTTTAGTTAAAATAGGCCTGTTTAAATACTGTAACTAATTTAGGACTTTAAAATCATTCTTGATACTTTTTTAATACATTTCATGGAAAATTAATTCTTAAAAGATATGAATGAAATCAGACTACTATATTTTGGGAAGTAGAATTAGGTCTTGAGTAGTGACGATTTTTTTATATTTTTTTTTACACATACATTTTGAGTATATTTAGTAATTGAACAAAATCCCATAGTAAAAATTAATCCTTCCTTTTCATTTATATTCGACTTAAGATGGTGTTTTTAAACAAAGTGTTCCATGGAAAGATGTATACTCACCCTTGGTATACCCCTTCCCAAACTGTTACAATTTATATACACTGACTAGTACAGACCTTTGAAAAATCATCACTTTTCCACAAGATTGCATCTTAAAAGGTTGCAAGAAAACCGTATTGCATTTCCACAAAGCTGTCCTGAGAGTGTCAAATAGATGTGACAAAAACTATTGAATTTGCATAAGGCTTTGGAGATCAGCAACCTTCAGTGAGACATAAACTAGTCCATCAGTCAGTGAATAGGCACTGTAATAGTAGTTAATGAAAACTGACCTTCCATAATGATGGCATAAATGTCTTGCCGAGCATTAACACAACATTAGCCGCATGACTCCTCTCATTTCTGGCTGATTTAGGTGCTTGTCTGGGTCACACTACCTGTGATGATGAGATGATTTCAGCAGATCTGTGTAAACGCCTCTTTATGATGACTCATAGTTGATAGATTCTGCTGCTGCATATTAAGCCATCACTACAGTAATATAGCCTCAGGTCCTAAAAGAAACTCTGCCACTGAAATACCGGGAAATTTTTCATTTGTTATATGGATGGATGGATGGATGGATGGATGGATGGATGATGGATGATGGATGATGGATGATGGATGAATGGATAGATGGATGATGGATGAATGGATAGATGGATACAGACTGACAGACACAAACACACAATCTCCATTGTATGTAACTCTAACCTGATGGAGGGGGAGAATCCAGATTTTTTTGAGTGGGGTCAGAAGATACTGTAAAAATAAATAATGAAGGATGAAAAATAAGTTAAGAACTAATTAAAATAGTGTACAAATTAAAAACTGTGTGTTAGATGGGTTTTGAACTGCAGTCTTTAGCTTGAGAATCTGCTTTGTTTAATGTTAAATCATGTTCAATTGACTAGTTACTTATAAGAAATGACAGATACTGTTTCAATATATTTTGTATTTTAAGATATTTGTTTTAAATTTAAACCATAGCCAACAAACTAAGATAAGGTAACAAAATAAGAACGATTACCCTGCACATGGTCTACATGGCAAAGAAGCCTGACAGATCCTACATTTAACATCTGATGTTTTGTGACATAGCCGGTTTCATTTGTTTCAATAGTGATGATCAGCAAGCTGGTGGGCAGATAGACAGAATGACCCAGTACTCGATGTGTAGGTGTTTAAAAACTTATTCCAGACTGTGTAACGAGATGTAATACGTACCTTTAAATCTGAGCAGACAGAAGAAACTCAGATTGAATAATAAAAGAGATCAAGTAGCTTCTGACATTTACTATTACCAGAGACATTCATCAGTCTCTTTTGCATTTGTACATTTAATATTTGAGTATAATGTCCTTACTTCAGATTGATTTCTTTTTTTTTAATGCTTCTGTCAAATGTCATATGGTCATCTTTCAAGGCAACCACCTGTCTTTAACTAAGTGACAATCTTTCTCTTCTCAAAATTAATTCAGTTTTATTTTCACCTGTATTAATCATCCACGTGTTTAAAATGGCTATCTTTTAATTCTCAAAAATAATTTTGGTACAATATGTGATGTATTAAGTAGCCACATTTCTTGCTGCTAATTGGAAATAGCCTATGTGGTGGTAGTGGGTTTCCTCTAAAGACTATGATCTGTAAAGCACCATAATATGGTTGACACTTAATAGCTGCTGAATAAACAATGTACTGGGGTGTTATTAAACAAACAATCCTTTCCTTTCTTTTCCATGAACAGAATGATTTTGATACAGTATATAATAAAAAAAATTATAAATATTAAATGACCTGTATTCAGTGCCACCTGTCTTAAGAGGTCACTTTTAATTACTTCCTTTGATGACATCTTAATTGAGGTTTAATTTTATGTAGAACTAAACAGAAATATATTTTCTTTGATCTAATAATCATCTTGAATCATCATGATGATTACGGTAAAATCCCTTATTGACCAGACCTCCTCAGGGTCCTAATTGGTTGCTATGGTAATTGGAAATCCATAGTTCGGAAAGAACATTTTCAATAGAGCCATTATAATTCCAATTATTATTCTATATTTTAATTATCTCACTAAATAAGTCTTTGAATCTTGAGTAAATAATAGGTCCCTAATGATAGCTTTTTTGCAAATATTGTCTTTTAGGATATTATAAGATTCGTTTTCTTGTGGTGCATTTGCAGCTGATGGAAATTGCGAATCGCCCAATCAATTCTATTTGTGGAAGGACCTGTCTGTTTTTCAGAGCTTTGGTGACCAGACAGGAAGTTCTTTCACCATCCTCAATCCTTTTGAGTTATACATTCTCGTAAATTAAGCTTGATTTTCATCATTTTCGATTTTTGTCACCTAATGAGGACATTTTTCTCTAGGCTCTGTATTGAGCTTGTCTGCTGCAGTGGAAATAAATTGATAATAATGAAAAAAAAATATGTCATATTTTAGAAGGATATAACGCCAGAAGGTGAAGCATTAATATTGAATGAGAATTTCAGTTTCAGATCGAGTTTTTAAAAACAAACTAATGCAAGTTAACTTCAAGAAATGTTGAATGCTTAGTGTTTTGTTCTAGATGTAATATGTGTGAATGTGTATGTTTGCATGTGGGTTTGCACATGCATGGGTGTGTTATCTAGAGTTTTTTAATAACCAACATGGCATAAACATTTTAATCTGATCCAAATTGTAAAATTCTGCCACCGTCATGTACAGTGTAAAGATACTTCTATTTTTTACAATTAGAAAATATCAATAACAATTTTTAAATTACAGTAAAAAAGAAATTTACTTCCCAGACAGAATTTTAGAGGAAATGTTCTATAAACCAAGTTTTTAACAAAAAATGGTCTTAACTATTACAAACTGATACATGTGTGTTCATTCTGAAATACTTTTAGATTATAAAGGATTTTACCTGAGGTAAATCACTGAAATGTTCCCACTAAAGACTTGAAGCAATCTAGTATAATGAAAGTCGGACTTAATTATCCATAAGCTTATTTTTCCCTCTTCACCATTAGATACTGTAGATCTTGAAATTAATGCGATCATGATATTAATATAAAAAATGTGAGTCTGTTTTATTCGCATTAATAATATGAAGCATTTATTTTCTAACAATAGTGCATAAATGATGGATTCTTCAAACAAAATAAACAAAATTAACATGCCATTATGTGAAAACTGTATTAAGCCGCCACTCAGTCGAGTAGTGAATGTTTTGTACAGGTTATGTACACTTTCCCAAATAGAATAACACATTGTTTTTGATATTTCAGTTTGAAACTGCTAGCTAAAATGGGAAATAGTTAGGTGTTAGCTTATATACAGACACTGGACCAATATCGGCAAATAACAGCCTAGTTAGTCATATTTAAGTTCATCTAGTATTGGAAACACTTTGAAAAACAATGTTAGTTTGTTGTGTATCTTTTATCTAACACTGAATGGCATGTTGGCTGACTTGACAAAATGTTGCACTGAGTTAGACCAGCTGATTGGTAATGTTGGGTTAGCATTGGCCAATTGTTTATCTGGTATCTTGGTGCTCATAGGTTTGATTGTCAAGTTAATCACTTGGTGATTTATTGTTACATTTGATGGCAACCATATTGATTTACACACAGTCTATTTCAGACATATTGTGTTCTACATGAATCTCTTTGATACCTATATACATGTACTATTGATTACAGACATATTGTGTTCTACATGAATCTCTTTGATACCTATATACATGTACCATTAATTACAGACATTGTTTTCTGCATGAATCTCTTTGATACAAATATTCCGTTGATTACAGACATATTGTGTTCTACATGAATCTCTTTGATACCTACATACAGTTGATTACAGGCATATTGTGTTCTACATGAATCTCTTTGATACCTACATACAGTTGATTAGACATATTGTGTTCTACATGAATCTCTTTGATACCTACATACAGTTGATTACAGACATACTGTGTTCTTTTTTATGAATCTCTTTGATACCTGTATACAGTTGATTGCAGACACATTGTGTTCTACATGAATCTCTTCGATACCTATTTCCTGTTGATTACAGACATATTGTGTTCTACATGAATCTTTGTGATACCTCTATACACATTTATTTTATTCCAAACAGGAAGGAATTGGAATTAATCAATCCATATACATTTGTGTTTAAGAGATGGTCTTTAGTGTTTAAAATGCTAACAATGTATTTAATAAGACAACTGTTGATGTACATTTTCATAAAATATTAATTTGGTTTTTTTTAAGAGTGATTATTGAATATAATGCATATTTATTATGATAAATCTAAATACATTTACAGCTGCAGGAAAGACAACTTATTATTTCTGAAACGGGTCACTTTTAAAATAGTCTATTCTTACTGACAAAGTTGTTGGTCTTTATTTTTTCCTTGAATATTAATTTCTTGTTCAAGAGTTAAAAATAATTTAGTGTTCAGTATAAATAATACATGATTATTTGTAGCTACATGTATGGGAAAGATAGTTTATCTTTAACATACCAGCTTTAAATCAGCTGTCTGTTTACAAAGAAATACTCAGATTTTTCCATGTGTATCATTTAAGGAAAAAGCTTTTTTTTTAAATAGAAATATGTCCAAATAAATATATTTGTAACTGTATTATAAATGATGGCATATTTATCTCCCTTCGAGATGTCAAACTTTAGTGAAATATTTTACTGTCCTCAACAATCATTATGAAGTGTTTTTTACTCTCTCTCCCAATTAGGTTTTGACTGTCATACAAGCATACAGTAATAAAGTTTATGCTTTGACTACAAAGCCTGCATGATGAGGATTATATTATTGTTATTAACATAATTTATTTATTCTTTTACAGGAAGGTGAACAAGTCTTATCGTGGACGATCCTGCCCCATTGTTGTTCATTGCAGGTTTGAGATTTATACTCATATGCTATATATTACAGTTGTTAATATTTGAGAGTCACTGGTCATCCAAGAAGAGTTGGTCAATGGCCCGTGTATTTTAAAAATAAAATAACAAATGTTTTAGCCCATGGCCAGTTTCCATAGAAATTTAATGATAAAGCTTATTGCAATAGGATTCAGTCTTTTATACATAGACAACTGGTCTTGGACTATTTAGAAAATCACTACTATCCAAATACAGAGTTTTAGTGGCCTAGCTATGTATTCAATCAAACTTACAAATATTGGAAAACATTGTTGGATTTACAAGAAATTTGAGCTACTGGTCATTGCAGGGTTCCCTCAGTTAACAAAAACCTGGAATTTTTTTTATTTAAAATTGGACACAATTTTAGAGTTTAGAGCCATATTTCTGGTCAAAAAGGCCTCTTTTTAGAAACAAAACGATAACTATGTATAATGTAATTACAGAACTGATTATAATACTATAAGAAATATGGCTATTGGCCCTTATATCATAATAATAAAAATGGCAACTATTTAACACACTAACCCTCCTAAAATTGTGTGCAAATGTTCTATATGTATGAATATAATAAAATGTAATTTTCTCATATCTCCAACCAAAATTCCACAGACTGAGACTGGGGATTTAATGGATTTGCTAAATCCTGTGTGGTTAGCTTGTGAAGATTTGTAATCTAGCGCCTAGCTTAAACCCGTGCATTGCTTCATGATTGTGTTTTATCACCGTATCAGCATCAATGTGTTCGGCTGTCATTGATTTTGGCTTGTGTTTCTGCACTTGGCTTATTTTTACTGATTTGATCAAGACACTGGATAAGCAGAATTATTCTCATGGGTCCAATATAGGCACAAACGAAATAGGTCATTTTGACCTGTATTTTAACTGTTTATTCTTTGATTTTGGTTTACAGCCAAGTGTAAGGGGATTGGGTTTTTTAATAAATATATGTCATTGTCAGGTTACTGAGAGCTAGATGTTGTTATTATTTTGTCTTTAGTGAAATATAATTTAAATTACACGGTCAGCACCGCCATTTGTGTATTGGGGTGGGGCAAGACTGAGTAGGGCATCATCAGTCACTTGAAGGGCAACTACAATGTACTCAATAAATGTAAATATTGTTGCAGAAAAGGGGTTCTGCAGATTATTGGGAGGGGGCAAATGTCCCCTTTGCCCATGGCTGTGCAGGCCCTGAATTAAATTGTTCCAAATTAAGGTATTATTAACTCAAAAAGTGGAATGTAACTCAAATGGTAGATTGTCCACCTGTGAAGCTGTCGGTCATTGAATGGATCCTTCTAAGTGGATCCATTTGTAGTTTGGGCTATTTTCCGTTCCAACCTGTGGTCCACAATTTGTCCATCAAAGGTCGTGGTATGTGCTGTCCTGTCTGTGGGACAGTGCATATAAAAGACCCCTTGCTGCTTATTGGAAAGCGTTACCTATGTGGCAGCAGCAGGTTTCCTCTAAAGACATATGTCAGAATGACCATATGTATGATGTCCAATAGCCGATGATAAGATCTGTGTGCCCTAGAGGCGTCGTTAAATAAAACAAACTTTACTTTTTATGGTGTTTTGCAACTCATGATCTTCTTCAGAGAAAATCCATAACCATTACATGGGCTAATCTTTCTGATTAGTAACAAGAGATCTTTTATATGAACTACCCCACAGACAGGATAGCACATGCCATGGCCTTTGATGAACCACCTGTGGACCACTGGTCATAAAGATACAAAGAGTATATTATGGAATTTAAACCTGCAACCCTAATTAACATGTTATTTGATGGTCAAATGTTTGACAATACAGCCACCATCTTGGACAGTCTAAAGAAACCATCTTAGTCTAAAGAAAGAATTGCTTAACTGTTTAATCAGAAGCTACTGCATGTCAACACAATGCTTATACAACAAGGGGTCTTCTATATGCACTTTACCACAAATAGGATGTGACACACAGTGGCTTTTGTTACACCAGTCATAGAGTACTGGCTGGAAAGAGAAATATATCAGTGGGTCCTCTGAAGGGCATTCACTGCACCTCATGTGGATACTCCACCTATGAGTTACATCCCGCACCTCTGTATTAGTTAGTGATCCTCCAGTCTAAAAGACATGCACAAAAAAATCTTAACATCCTTCACCAATGAATCACTGTCAAATGAGTGATCACTCCAGGTGTTTGATGGAAAGATTAGTGCAGAATGTGTCATGAGTTTTTAATGTCATATCAGTGTCCATGTTATAAATATAGATGGCAACCATTTTTGTGTTTTGTGTTGAAATGAATGGGTTTGACATCTGATACTCACAGGAGTGTAATTAAATAACACCTTCCTTTCCTTTCTATCCTAATTAATGGATTTTTTTCCAATTCGTTGATGTGTTATTCATTTGGTCATTTATTTAATTAGGCTCTAGAGAGTTAAAGTGATCTGTCACATTCTTTTTGTCTTTGATTTATCATCTTTGTTGGACATCTAAACTAGTTAAAGTACTGGAACAATTATTTAAAATGTTCAAGGTTACATTTGTAATACAAAGATTTTTATGTATATAATGAAACAATTTAATAAATTTATAATTTAACCTGTTATAGATGATAAAGTATCCCAGAAATCTGACCAAAACTTTTAAATGGGGATGTTTTTGAAAAGTATTTATGTCCATGAAGTAAAATACAGTCTTCCAGATCTTCATATTCTTTATAATGTACAATCTTTTAATACTGAATAAATAATTTTATTTAACAGAATGTTGCATCAGATTTGTAAACCATCCAGCTTACAAAGATGTTTTGTATTCTGAGATTCCACATTGCCAGGGTATCTATACAACTTCAAATTCTTCATAATTTAGAATCTTTAATAACAAATGATTAATTTCATTTTGCAGAATATAATTATCAGATTTGTTGACCATCCAATTTGCAAAGAGGTTTGGTATTCTTAGATTTCATATTGGAAATATAAAAACTTTATAATCTTTAATCAGAATCATAAATACTCTGCTATTAAAAATTATTAGTGTTTTTACCTCTTTACAGTAGCATAGCATGGTTGCCTGTGCATAGGGCAAAGCAAGTATTGCATCCCCTAATTAATTATGATTATTTATGCAAGTTATGGAACATTACAGTACCGGTATATTCAAACAGAAAATCACTCTATTAATAGTCATTATGTAGTTCACTGATAAGGATTATATGAGGACAGTATGGCGTATGGCTGTAACTACGAAGAAAAATACTATAAAATGTTACGTGGCAACGTTTATTTGCTGCATCATGTTGAAAAACTGTGTAGAATATTCAAACATTGGCAAATTTTCTGTGTGAGGAGGAGAATGTGCTATTTTAAAAATTTATTATTACTACTTTATTTCATTTTATTATTGAAATTTTGCCCTTAGAATTTGATGCCTAGGACAACCGTCTCTGTGGCCCTATCTAAACTACACCACTGCCTCTTTATATCATCTCAACCTGGTATTACTTGTGTTTAGTTAATTATGCTTTGCTTTGTTTTCATTTTGTTAATTGACACAGCATGGATAGATTGATTGACCTGTGTAATTAACATGTTTCTTTGTGATTCTGATCGGGTCTCTGTTACAGAAGGAAATCATTTTTTGAATAATTGATACAATTCACAAATATTAGAAGCTAGGATAAAACTGAAATAAATAGATTCATGCATAATATATGTTTGGAAGTGAAAATATTTAATTAATTTTGAATTTAATATCAAACGAATTTTGTTTTTGTAATATACTCATCCAAAAAAGAAAGTTTGCATGAATCCAATAGTCATTTATTTCACAAACCATACATTCATGGCAGAAATTCTGGAATTAGATAACCACACCATTTAGAAGGAGTTGTGTGTGTGTGCAGTAATATCATAAGTTGTACAAGTTTGCTGCCAATGGACCATTATTATGACAACACCAAGAAAAAAAAATTTCAACATGCATTCTTTCTTTTTTGGTTAAGTATGTGAATTTTTGTTATATTTACTGTATTGGGTGAATTTGTTTTTATTTCATTTCATTCTTTTTTCTTTTCTTTCTTTCTTTCTTTCTTTCTTTCCTTCTTTCTTTCTTTCTTTCTTTCCTTCTTTCTTTCTTTACATTCAATATATAGAACAAAAATAAGAACTTGGAAGTTTTGTAAGGGTTTATCTATGAAGCTGTAAATGCCATATATTTTTTTATAAGGAATGGAAAAGAAGGAAATTTTAATTTTATTATATTAGTAAAAGTGTGATTATAAAACCTTTGATGATTAATTAAGAACATAAATCTCAGTATGGGTAAAATAATGAGTAGACTGGTTAGAATTCATTAGTTAATATATTCTATCCAGTGGCAGATCCAGAAAATGCATTTATGATAATATGATGCCGATTCCTCAGATTCTTTAACATTAAAAAATAAACAAAAATAATAATAATAATTTTTTTTAAATGTTATTTTAATTGCCAAATTTAAGGGGCCTGTGCCTCTGGGTCCCCGTAGATCGGCCTCTGATACCTTAAATAAAAAATAATAAAATAAAAAATAATAAAATAAAAAATAAAAAATAATAAAATAAAAAATAATAAAATAAAAAATAATAAAAAGAGACACCAGTATTTAAACACCATGCAAACAAACATAAAACACATTTCTCATGCTGTGTTTGTTTCTCAAGTTACGCGACTCGTATAATAATCACATTACACCATTCCCTAGTGCTCTTTGTATGCTGTGTGTCGCGGATCAGGTAAAAATTGCATAATCCTCACCACTGATCTTAACACCGGTAACAAGAAAATGTAATACTGTCACATTCCATTGTTACCAACCTGGTAATCAGCTAACGTACTATTTTCCCAACAATATATCCTGCTTAATATGATTTCCTGATGATCACAGCAGAAAAGAAGCCAATACGAACCAACCCAAACTGTTCTTTGATTTGGTTTATTCACTATCGGCTGAATTCCTCCAATTTCCGGTGCATCTGCCAGATTCGTACATTTGTTGTGTTGCTATAATCATATCCTTCCATTTGGCTTTAGATGCTAGCTTTGAGGATTTCTGAGTGGAGGTGGCAAAATTGTAATAATTGGCAGTTACCGTGTGCACGGTCATTAAGTGTCAGGCCTTTGGAAGCTATTACAGAAGGATCACTATAGATTCATTTACATATATCTGACATTAGATAGCTGTGTGATGACAATGCCAACCTGGCAGTCATTAGTTCAAATCTCTACACCAGAAGCATTTATTAGTTTTATCTCATATATTCTTGAGTCATTCAATAGAAACAAAATACAAACATTTATCAAATTAAAGTGCCATGATCAAAGTTACATAATATATATTGTTTAATTTTAAATTTAATATTTTATGCAATTAACAGTGTTATTCTTTTATCAGAAATGCCAATTTAAAACTATGTTACTATTCTTTACTATCTGGTATAATATCAAAGTACATTTATCATACAGTGTTCACAAAAATCAGAACTATTCAATATGGTAAGGAATTCTTTGACCATGTAACCTGAATGCTATAACAGATGCAAAAATAGAATACAGTTACACTTACTTGTGGTGATTTTGTGATTATTTGATTATTATGCAAATAACAGGAATATGCTATTATCAGGAATGTAATAAAGTGGACTTGACTGTATAATTATACAATAAGTAAAGTGAAGATTGGTCCTACAGACACCTGTATATAACAGTCACATCCGTAAAGCCATCTTAGATGAATCCTTTATTGTACAAATATATGTATTTAACCTGTATACAAAAGCCACCTGTTCATAACAATCACTTATTATATTATGTGCTGTTGTTATAAAGAGGTTTAACTTTTATTCATATATTTATTCAAAATGGCTGCTTACTACTACTAGATATATTGTAATAACCAGTAGTTTAATTGTGACAGTAATAAACACATTTGGTTATAAGAAGAAAAAGACTCCATATATTCTAGGATAAATGATTTTAGTAGATTATTGTAATGTCTCAAACCTTGTACAAAACTCTATAACAACTGAGTCCAAAAAGTTAATTTTTACCATTTATAAAAAAAATAATTGCCACTAAAACAAATTTTTTCAAGGTTTATTTTTTTCTTATTATTAAAAATAAAGTATACTTTACGCAAAATTGCTGTGGAAAATGCAGTGAACACTATTTCTCCACAGCATTTATTTTGCCTTGGACATTTTCTTAATTGCAGAGGTTAAATAAACTGAGTAAACTGTATAAATGTTATCAACTCGGTTGATGCTACTATCTATAGACATAACAACACTTGAAATGCTTGAAGCTGTTATCTACAGACACAACAGCATTAATGCCATTCCACCTCCTCCTGTCTGCTTTTAATAATGTACAATTCAAGACTTCCTTCCTTTAATTGCTGTGGTTCAAATGAAATATAGATGTGCAGCTATTATTGATGAATATTTTACAACAATGATCTTTGTTAGTTTTTGGATGCCTGCAAAGCTTTATTATTTTGTTCATGTTATACAATCACCTCAAGAAAATATTCCAGTTCTCATCAAAAAATGGAGGAAAAAAAGTTGTTGTTTTTTTAGGTCAGCCATCATACATTTTTTTTCCTAGATTTAAAAATGTTGCAGATGACTTGGTCTAAATAGGAACCATTTGGGACTTAAAATAAATTTGTCAGAATATACAGTGTTTATAGTCTTTATAACATTAATTTTGTGGTCATTCTTAATTATTAATATTTTCCTAAAGACTGTTTTTACACAGCAAATGCTCAGTCAGTGCAACAAATTAAATAAATTATTAAAATTGTAACTGATATAAGTAATTCACCCCAACCCCCCTCCCCCCCAAAAAAAACCCCATCAACATTTTTTAATCATATAATGTTTTGTGTGATGTCCACATGGGTTTGTTGAAAATTAATACTCCATGTGTAAATAGAAAAATGACCATTTGGACAGATATCAGAATTAGACTTAAAATTATTTACCTTTTTATATCATGTAATAAATATTGTTATAGTTGGTACCAGAACTTGTTTTGTGTAGTATAGTAAGATTCACATTGGCTAAAAGGGAGCTAATAATTAGCTCTTTGATGTTTGAGGTAACTATCCAACAAATATTTTAAAATAAATAAATTTATCTAAATCTGATGCAGTAAATAATAATAAAAATTAAATATTTTTTTTTAATTAAAAAACTACTTCAAAACTTATTTTTTTTATAGATAATTAAGTTTCTTTTAAAATTTATTCATGTGTTTTGAAAACTTTAAATTCATTTGACTTTTTTATTGAACCATACATCCATAATTTATGATAAGCTTCTTAAACATGAGTTTATTTTTAATATTCTTTCATGTATTTTGAAAACTTGTTTGAAATCACTTGACTTTTTTTAATGAACCATACAACCATAATTTTTGATAAACCACGGGAACAAAGTTCACTAGGTGCTGTATCTGATCTATCTTGCTTCCATATGTTTGGCATCAGGCAATTGGAACTGATTACATTTCCAGAATTTGTGTAACATTTTTATCTTTCTTTGTCGGAATAACATTCAAAACATGTATGTCATGTGTAATACTTTACCACGGTAACAAAAAAATGTAAATATTTTTGGCTGTTTGTGATCTGCGTTAATCCAAAAACCATCCTGTCTGGGGTTTTTTAAGTATCAGGAATTGGGAAATGAATTAACATGCCTATATCATTTGATTATTGAACAACAAATAATAGCATTTATTTTGACTATTTTGTGTTCCATCCCTTGCTTTATGACTGGTATATACTCAACCAAAAAAGATAGTATGCATGTTGAAATATGTTTGTTTCATGGGGTAGTCACAGTAATGGCTCATTGGCTGCCAACACTTTCGCGAATTGTGATATTACTGTACACACACCTCTTCCTAAATGGTTTGGTTATCTAATTCAAGAATTTCTGCCATGAATGTTGTTTGGTTTATGAAATAAATGACTATTGATTACATGCATATTTTCTTGTTTGGTTGAGTATATTTAAAGCTTCTGAATGTGCAGCACTGTTTGTGAGATAATAGATATAAAAGACTCTTTGCTGCTCTTCATAAAAAAAGAATATGTGGTAGGAGCTTGTTTTGTTTTTTACTATATAACTGATACCTAACAGCTGATGAGTAAACAGTGTGAGGAGTATCGTTAAACAAAGATTCCTTTCCTTGTATTTCCATTCAGATCATTATGTGTACAATGTTCATACTGTAGAAGAATGTGGTGGTGTTAATGTTTTCCCCATGTCAGGCATGGCGGAAAGGGGGGGAGGGCTTTAGCCCTCTTATAATTCTGAATCGAGCATAACCTCGTATCCACTTGAAACTAGACTCTACGTGGCTAGATCTGTGTCCCCCTCCCAAAATGTCTCTATTAGCCTCCTTGAATGATGTGTTATCTTGTAATGGCAAAATTGTTAAATAAGCATTTTATTGTTGCTTACAAACTATGCTTAACAAAATTAATTAGGGAAAATAAATATTTTGAATTTTTTTTTACCATACCCAAAAGGTGGTCACTTTTTCATGTGAATGAACAAATAATGAATAAATTTAATTAAAGAAAAGGATTGGTTGTTTAACGAGATCCCACCACATATTTTATTCATCAGCTATTAGCAGGCCCATAAGAATGATTTTGGCAGTTGTGGGGGGAATGGGGGGGGGTTGGAGGAGGGCACTGACAGATTGGGTACAAACTCTATATCAGACTTTGGTTACAATAAGTAAAAAAAAAAAAAAAAAATTTTTTTTTATCCCATTATCTAACAACTCTTCAATATTAATTAAGAGCAAGTAGATATTTTTGGAATTTTCTAAACAGACTTTTGTATGTACACATGTAACATGGGTCTGCTTTTACTCAGACAATATTTAATAACAAATTATTATAACAGAAAAAAATGTCCAAGAAGTTCACTTGCGTTTAATTAATTTTGCTTTTGTCTTTCCTTGGTGAAGCTTTTTAATATATTAAATTGTAATATATATTTTTTTAGAAACACCAAAAGCAAGCATTTTCATTCAATATTTTAATAAAAAAGGTTTTTAGGATCTTAAAGTTGGTTCAAAAAAATTATAATTCCTTACCTAATATTTTGTTAATAATTTATATATGCATTATTTTACTGAGCAAGAATACATTTCAGCAAATTACTTTTTAAATGGTAATTTAACTTCTTTTGCACCTTATCTTGTTTGAACATTCATTTTATTTAATTATTAAATTACAATTAATTTGTGTTTTACACATTATCTTGCAAGTGAAATCATGTGACCCTAATTAGTAAGTCATAAACAGTATCAATCGTGTACTCTGGCAAATATCTATCATTTTTTCTCAAACATTAGTTTGTCATTCACATGCAGATGTATTTATTTTATCGGTGAGGAAATTACTCTCTCACGCAAAAATACAATACCAGCATGCTTGACTTGATTGGTAAATATGAAATATTCATTCATGCGCTCCTCATGACTCTGTCACTGAGTGGATTCTGCTGTTTTCACAGCAGGGACGATACACTGGATTCGTTTCTGCACTCAATGACCTTGAGGAGTCAAATATCAAAGTTTGGCAAGATATTGTTTTAAATCGTACGTATTTGTTAATAGTTTAAACTTTTACTTCTAATCAATAAAATACATGTGGGTTGGTGTAATGGTGAAGTTTAAAGTCAACCCGTGAAATTGTCGACAGCAATTGGCAATGCTGTGGAGATTGCTGCAGAGTTTTTATTATTCTTTACGGCACCTTTTCTGCAGCAGACTAAAAAAAAATTTTTAGGTGTATTTTTTTCTTATCAAACTCGGGGTTGGAAATGTGTGAATGCTAAAATTGCCGTGGAAAATGCCATGGAAACTATTTCTCCACAGCATTTATTTTGCGTGGACATTTTCTTAATTACAGGGGTTGTTATGTTATGTAAGTGTAATACTTATTTATCAATAGTTTTCACTTTTGTTTCAAATTAATAACAATTGGTTGATTGATGTAGTGGTGATGTTTAATGTGACATAAGTGTAATATTGTTTTACTTATTTATCAATAGTTTTCACTTTTGTTTCATTGCAATAAAGATATATATTGGTTGATGTAATGATGAAGTTTAACATTAAATAAGTGTAATACTTATTTATCAAAAGTTTTCACATTTGTTTCATATCAATAACACATGTTAGTTGATACAGTGGAGAAATGTAATATAATATAAGTATAATATCTGTCAATAGTTTTCATATTTGTTTCAAATCATTAACATACATGTTGGTTGATTGATTTAGTGTTGAACTTTTATGTGATATAAGTGTAATATTTATTTACTTATTTATCAATAGTTTTCTCATTTGTTTCAAATCAATAAAATGCATGTTACTTAATACAGATGAGAAATATAATGTTTTATAACTGTATGTGTTAGAATTAGCAAATATTTGACATCCAACAGCAGATGGCTATTAAATCATTTCAGAATGTCTGTATCTGAAAACTACTGATAAATAAGTTGATTTATAAGTTAAAGTTTGTTTTATTTAACGAAGCTTCTAGAGTACATTGATTTTTATCTTATCATCGGCTATTGGATGTCAATCATATTGTCATTCTGACATATGTATTTTAGAGGAAACCTGCTGCTGTCACATAGGCTACTCTTTCCGATAAACAGCAAAAGGTCTTTTATATGCACTATCCCATAGACAGGACAGCACATACCACAGCCTTTGATGAACCAGTTGTGGACCACTGGTTGGAACGGAAAATAGTCCAAACTGCATATAGGTCCACTGAGAAGGATCGATCCGATGACCGACCGGTTCACAGGCAGACACGCTACTTATTTATCAACAGTTTTCAGATACATACAGTTTGGAATGGGACCACTGCTACACTTTTTTCATTAGCAGCAAGGGATCTTTTATATCATCTTTCCCACAGACAGGAAATCACATACATCTGCCACACAGGCTACACTTTCCAGTTAGAAGGAAGGGATCTTTTACATGCACTTTTCCACTGACAACACCCCCAGTACATTGTTTATTCAGCAGTTATCAAGTTTCAAACATTTGCTGTTATGCTACCCATGGTCTTCAGAGGAAACCTGTTTCTGCTACACAGGCTACTCTTTGCAGTTAGACACAATGGATCTTTTATATAAACTTTTCCACAGAGATGACAGCACATACCACAGCCTTTTGTGGTCCACTAGGCAAGGCAAGTGGTGTACACCTACCTACTGAGTCTTGCAACCTTTGTTTAATGACACCACTAGAGCACATTGATTTATTAATCATCAGCTATTGGAGGCCAAGCATCTGGTTATTTTGACACATAATCAAGTGTGAGCCAGCCTCCAACAGGTTTTGAACCACAGTCATCAGCTTGAGAGTCCGACTTTCTACCAGTCGACCACAGAGGCTCACCCCCTTGCAGAGGAATCACTCTGGGTTGGAGCTGGTATCAATATTAAAAATCCCATGTCTCAACTGAGATTTGATCCCAGTACGTACTAGCTGTGAGTCCAACCACTACACCACTGGGATTTGTCATATCTGAAAAAGTAGGTTAAATATGATTAAAAAATGATGTTTTTTATCTTCAATATGTACTATCCATACTTCAGTATTTTCCATTATGGTGTAGATATCCCTAGAGACAACTAGACATTAAAGGAAGTAATGTCTCCATACTCAAATGTACTTAATTCTGTTGTTTTGAGATTTGCTCATACATATTTAATAATATATCAGACCATATATTACCAGAAGCAATATTAATGTAACTGTATCACCTAGTAAACTTGATGTGTAATGTTTTTCTCTTATTTCAACTAGGAGCGGGATCTAGCTCAAACGGTAGCGTGTCTGCCTGTGAACTGGTCGGTCGTCAGATCGATCCTTCTCAGTGGACCCATATGCAGTTTGGGCTATTTTCTGTTCCAACCAGTGGTCCAC
>JAULBS010074645.1:0-35993 GCA_032355785.1 Symmetromphalus regularis
ACAAATGCATGTAAGTTTCATTCATAATTAATATTTAGAGCACAAAGACCCTTAAATTCTGTGGGAATATGCCTTTAAACAAATAAGAAAATTGATCAAGCATCACACTTCAAGCGGGCACTCTATCTCTTGAGCTATGTCCCATTCAAAACAAAACAAATAAACTCACAGAATATATAAAACTTGTTTTAATGACAATTTTCTTTCTTGTTTGTTACATTACATTGATTAAAGATGACAAAAGACATGTAAAAAGTTGTTTGTTTTTTATTTGAAAATTATGGTGGATGGGAAATTACATCACATCATTGTATTTTTCCAGAATTATCTTGTTCGATCGATGTAGTATCTCAGTCTATCAACTTATTATCTCGATCGATCAATTTATTATCTCGATCGATTTACTTATTTATCTCGATCGATCAACTTCACAGCCATTGTCTTTCAACTTCAGTTTCAACAGCTTCTTCTTACATTGTCTTACCGAATCTGATTCTATGTCTCATCTAAAAGTGACAACAAAATAATGGTATGTGTCCCGGTCGTTCATCTTGACCGAAAGTCGATTGATATAAATAAGTTGACTGATTGAGATAAATAAGTTGATCATTAGAGATAATAAGTTGAACAATCGAGATAATTCTTGAAAAAAAAAAAAGGAAAAAAAAAAAAATTCCCAGCCACTGTGGAGAATAATAAGGCCCAAACAAAAAGAAAATTATAAGCTTTGAGGAACCTGACTACACTGAAAAATGGATTTACCCTAATATATTTATTCAATGATTTTTATTTTATTTTACAGTATCTTGTGTATTTGTATGTACATGTATGTATTATGTATACACTATGTGATGGGTGGAACCTGCTGTGAAATCACCAGCCCTCCAAATAAACATTTTTAACATTATTTGTATTCACATTTGTATCTAAAATTGGAAGAAAGTATAAAAAATTTTTTTTTAATAATAAATGGTTTTTTTGGTACTAGTTATGTTCCCAGAAAAAAAACATTTATTTATTTACTTTAGGCCTAAAGAACACGATCATCTTGATGACAGAGCAAGCAATGAAATGTGAGATGAATGAGGATGTTACGTGAGCCTACACATGTAATTACTTTTAAAAATATGATTACAATTGTAAATTTATTGCAAACAGTGAAATACTAAACATAACATTATTATCATTGTTACAATCGACTCCAATTTCTCTCAGATTGTGTGTGAAATATAAGAAAAAGCTTTTCATTGTAGATTCAGATCCAGCCAATCACATAACAAAGCTAAAGTTGATGGTTATCATGAATGTTCTCCATCAGAACCAATCAGACTTGATGAATTTTCCTTATCTTCATCTCCCTCTTCCATTGGTTGACTGTCATTAATGCCAGTCTCTGATTGGCTCTCATCCAGTGCTCCAGTTCCTGCTATTTCCGACTCATCCAGGGTTTGATCTTCCTCATCCTCCTCTTCGGCATCCATCAGGAAGATTCGAACCCGCCGTCTTGAAGAAAACAGCTGCAATATAAAATAATAAGAATTTAAAATATACAGCCAACAGTCTCAATAATGAAAGTTATTCACATGATGTCATTTCCACAAGAGGTTACCCGTAACAACCATACTGAAACTACACTAAAAAAATCACCACAGTAACAACCCCTGCTATTAAGAAGATGTCCATGGCAAAATAAATGCTGTGGAGAAATAGTGCCCACAGCATTTTCCATGGCAATTTTAGTGTTAAGTATACTTTATTTTTAATAATAAGAAAAACATATACCATTAAATTTTTTTAATAATTTAGTCTATGACAAAAAACAGTGCCGCTGAGAATGATAAACTCTGAGTCAAGTGCCACAGACAATTTCTGGGGTTGCAGTATTCTTACCAAAAACAAGCTAATTTTTGTTTGTTTTGTTTTCCTTTGTTTTGTTTAATGATACGACTAGAGCAAATTGATTTATTAATCATCGGCTAAAGGATGTCAAACATTTGATAATTTTGACACATAGTCAAGTGTGATCAAGTCTCTAATGGGTTTTGAACCACTTGTCTTCAGCCTGATGACCGATGTCCTACCACTGGACCAATGAGGCTCACACAAGCTAATTTTAACTCTTACTTGTAAAGCTCCAACAAAATTAATGTTTGAACTTTTTAATAACAAGTCTTAAAACTAATAGTATTCTCAATTGATTTATTAACATGAGGTTAACAGGAAGCTCAAAATAATAGAGAACAGAAAGTTTGTTCAATTTCATAGTTTCTGTTGGAAATGGTAATCTTTATTCCACTATGGTAGTTAAAGGGAGATAACCTACTCATCATGCATACTTCTATTCAGAAAAATAGAGAGCTAAGCCAAGAACAGTTTGCTCCTGCTGAAACTTACTTGGCCTCAGACCTAAAATAAAATTTGTGTTTCTGAGTACCATACAGAGCCCTACCTAGAAAATCTTTAAGATTGGCAGACGGTAAAATTTTACAAAATATATTAAAATGTCCTTCCGACCTTAACTAATGTTATTTTAATGTTTCTTTAGTGCTTTAAAAAAAAAAAACTTTAATATAAGTGCAGGTGATTATTTTTAAAGAAAACTCATGAAAGAAAATCTTACTGCAGCACAAAAGAGGGTAAAATTACAATTTTTTAAAATAAAAATGTCATTCCTACTGAACCTAATGTTATTTTAATTTGTTACTTTAGATCTTTTAAAAAGCAACTGTTTAATATAAGAGTAGGTGATTATTATTAAAGCAAACTCATGCAAGAACATCAGACTGCAACACAAACTTGCAAATCTGAATGAGTTGTAACTGTGTGTTGCAAACAAGTCTATTGAACAATGTCAAGTTTCTAACAGGTTCTATCTTATCACCAAGTCTATTGGAATATACTAAATATAATGCTGAGTGAGGACAACTGTAGAAAAATCGACTTGTATTTGTCTGTTTTCTTCATATTCATTACTTCTCATAGAACTTGTTAGTGAGTATACAAACAATTACTTTAACCAGGAGTGTTTGAGATCTGTCAGTTTGTATTCCAAACTGATCTGTCGCATAGGATTGTACCGAGTTCTACAACATTAACTGAATAATATGTAACCTTTGATGTCATACAGATTCACCTATGACTGCATGTCATACAACTGAAAAAATACACAAGTACTCTCTGTTCTCCCCAAGAGCTCAACAGTTGTATACTTGTATTTCCTCTTTCAAGTCAAGCTCTGACCAGTTAATACTATATCACACAAGGTAGGTTATTTAGACAAATTTTCTGTTTTGGAATACAAAACCTTTCAATGAAGATAACCCAGTTTTTAGGGGTCATTCACAATTATCAACATTCCCTTATTTATAGGCAGTCGACCTAAATATTTATACAGTTGTTCACTTGATAGCATATTCCCTTTATTTTCATAATATTTTGTTGCAGGGATCCATTTCTAATGCAAATAATATTTTAAGTATAAAAATATGGACAGGGAGGTGGTGTAGGTCAACATCTGTATGAATAGGAAAATGTAAAATTTTAAATGACCCCTTATATCTGAATAATAAGCCTAGGCTCATTCTTATAACATTTTAAACCTCTGTTTAAAACTGTTAAAAGGAAGGCTTGAATACCATATTTTCCCCGAGTATTATGCACACTGTTTTGTTTTAAAATGCATGTTTAAAAAAGTGGGATGGGGTGGGATAGATAATGACAACAAAAAATATTTTTGTAAAAGGTCCAGCATTCATGAAAATAAAATCATCAAATGACGGGAAATTTTAGTCATTTTTGACACCTTTGCCTGTAACATACATGTATATACTTACAACAGTGGCAGTTTTGCGAGTTCCACTCACTGCAAAGGAATGCGCTTTCATGTTTTCTAGGTGGCGGTAGTTGTGCTCATTCAGTAGAGGACCAACATCAATCTGTTTGCTGTAAAGAAAAACAAGAATGTTTGTCAGATTGATCATATACTAGGTGGGTCCTCTTACTAAAGAAAGACCATATAAAGATCATTTCCCTGAGTCATATTCCAATTCAACATAGGTACAACTACAAGGAAAACCTAATATACTAATGGAAAAAAGTAACTGTGCATCATTGCCAGTGGTGTACATTTAATTAAATATGCATTACATCTAGATGATATTTAGGAATGAAAAGAAATTGGGATATATTGAGCACAATACAACTGCTGATACCTCGGTCCCCTGTATTGTCCCTAAATCACACATCCGCACCAGTACAGGCTCGGAAGTTAACAAGGTAAATATGCGATATTTTGTTGCTTCATATCTCTAAGAAAAACAGCTGAAATTTGTTCATGCTTGTTGACAGTGGTAATTGTTTGTATACGCTTCATTCCCATTCATCGCAAATGTAATCAATGGGGTTCAAATTTGGTGAATATGCTGGACAGTGTAAGGTATTGTCACTGTTCTAGGCGAGATACGCAGTTCATACTCGAGTAATTGTGATTGGTATAGTGTTTATTTGTTTCTTTAGCATGTAAACTATTGCGAGGGTAAACGTAAAACATTATGTTATGTCAACAGAGTCTCTTTAGGAATCAAACATCTGAAATCATTATAATGCTCAATTTAAGTTAAGTGTGGCATTTTCAATTTGTAACTTAATTTGTTAAAAATTTGTTTTTTGATAACATGGACATGTTATCACTCTAAATCAGTAGAAAGGCACTTATTAACTACGTATTTCATATTTTACAGACCAAAAACCGATTTTCATGTTTCATCTGTTGATCACGTGATATTTGAACCAAACGAAAACAACATTCCTGTAAACATTTGAAGTGGTCGGGGGAAATGCTGATATGTATAGCAATATATCTCTTCAAAGGCTATAGTAAAAATATCATTGTTCAAAATGTGCACAGTTACTTTTTTCCGTTAGTATATATGTTGCATGATATAGGAGTTTGTTGTGCTAATTAGATGTATTTCATGCTAGATAATATATAATATATTATATTATGTATAATATGCTATACAATCTATATGTTTAAAATGCAAAACACTCACCTGTTACAGAATGATCACTAAATAAATAAACAAGATTAAAATAATTTATGTAAATATGCAAATGAGCAAGATAATCAATTGTCATAAATATCTGAGTCATGCTTCACAATTTTGTTTGATACATATATTTTAAATGTTTTGTTAGAATTAATAAATATATAACAAGCTGAAGTTTTTAATATATAATTATATAAATATATAACCCTGGGCACCCCCCCCCCCCTCCCTAATTTTCAGGCAATGAAATTTTTTCTTGAAAAACCCTAAGTGCAGGTACAGGCCAACACAGCAATTACAAGTCCCATAAGCACTTCTCCAAAGTT
Source organism: Symmetromphalus regularis (assembly GCA_032355785.1). Taxonomy (NCBI): domain Eukaryota; kingdom Metazoa; phylum Mollusca; class Gastropoda; order Neomphalida; family Neomphalidae; genus Symmetromphalus; species Symmetromphalus regularis. The sequence goes on from JAULBS010074645.1 coordinate 5,375, forward strand.
GCATCCCCCCATTCATAATTGCTGGAACTGCCCCTGTACATGTACATGCATATACATACATATACATACACACATACACACAGTGCTCAGCCTCTCGGTCACCAAAATCACCAAATGTGACAGAAATACAAAAGTGGCGACAAAATAGTCATTGAGGCAAAAACTAGTGGAGATTTTTCAGAAAAGTATTTTTTATAAAGGTTTAACTTTCTTGTTACATTTTAAAACTCAAACAAATAAACAGCAAGCATGTGAGCAGTAACTGAAACGAATGACTGTTTTAAAGTCTACTCCAGTCACAGGTATTATAAATACTTAATCTAATTAACTACAATGTAGTTAACTATTATCATGTATAGGTGCTAGAATTTTGAGGTGAATTTGCGTGAATTATTTATTTGTCTACACTGTTATTGATGCAATAAATTTAAAATAACATGAAATAAATTATTTTAATTATTATTCATTGCTAGATAGAAACTTATGGTGGCAATATTTTTATAATATGGCTACAAAATTATGAATGTGGCAATTTCAAAAAATCACTGTGGCAACAAATATATATGTTCCAGGCTGAGCACTGTATATATACATATGTATACCATATTGTTTCTGTTTATGGTGCTCCCCCTAATATAAGCACCCCCTTCATGATAAATGACGCTTTTAAAATAGTAAAACTGGCTGCCGACTTGCAATGAATAATGTATAATCCATAAGCATATCATCCGAGTGCCTAATTTAACATATGGAAAACATCGTTTCGATATTCCATATGCCTTTTCAATTACCGACCTTTTGTTAACACTTTTACACGAGTGTAAGAGAAAAACAGACTTCATAAATTCGGCTTGTGATGTTTTTGAACAAGACGCCATTTTTGCCCTGTGTAACTGTTTACTGTGAAAAGATCCATGTTTTTGACACGTATTACAAAACGTTGTTTAGTACTCTAATTAGCATACCCATTTTGCATCAGGCCCTGGTGCTATAAATATATATATATTTCTTAAGTATATATTTAGTATATATATATATTTCTGACTTGTACCTTTGAAACAAGATTATAAATGTGTCTTGAATGAGTTACTGTTTTCACAACCACTTGTTTTATATGTTGCACATGTGTATGTTTCAGAAACATATGTTTTAGTTTTGTTCTACCTTAGTAAAATTAAAATATACATATAGGTAATACATTGTTTTATTTGAAAACAAAGAATATTGGCATTAACATAATTTATGCAAATATGCAAATGATGTTGATAACAAAAATGCTATAAATAATGGGGTCGCATGTCATACTGTGTTTGGTACCAGTATTGCAGGTGTGTCTTTAAAATTGATCAAGATATGACAAATTAAATGCTGTGAGGTACACCCATTTTAAAAATGTCTTTACTGACAGATACTATGTTAACAACACTGTAATTTGTAAATACATGTAGAAACCGGTTCTTTTTCACAACCATCTATTTTACTGTATGTCAGATATACCTAAGCTTCAGACAAATATAGTTCTTTTTTGTTATACCTAGGGGAAGGATCTCATATTTTTTGTCCTTTTTTTTGATTGATCACAGAACTTGTAATTTTCCATTCATTATGGTTGATATTCCATTTATAGTGCAAGACTGAGAAGCCATATATAAATTATTTTTTATTATACATGTATAAAAAACACTACAACAAAATCAGTTAATAAAACATACACCACAGTCATTGTGGCTTAACAATGTTAAGTTTAATATATTTATCAAAGGTTCGATCTTTTTTTATTTTTGCAGCTACATGTACATATCTGGGCTCCCTAACAACATGTATAATGTATTATATTAGAGAATGCACAAATAAAAGGACATTAATTATTGTTCATGAATCCACATATAGTGGTAATTTTTCTATTAAATAATATGAAACATATATTTAATTATCACTTGCATGAAAAGCATTATGTACTGCAGGCTGTGCAGCTGTAAGTCGTACATTCCTATAGTTTTCACACATGACTGAATGAGTCACATTTCCCTCAGCAATAGACTGCACTCCAGGACCGTTTTTATCAACATGTTTCATTACTAACTAGTGCATATATCTAGTAGATGTATATAATGACTGAAACCACTGGAGGAAGTCTTGTTTTATGATTCACCTTTGACCCTGACCTTAAAAGTGTATAAATACAGGAAAACTGCAGCTGACACTAATCAGTAGTTGATGTCAGGTATTTACGCAAGGACAACTGTGATAAAGTCTTTCAAAGGAGATACTCTGCAAGCTAGGACAGCATAAATAAGATTTTACTTCTAGGAGGTTTAGAAGAATACATTATTAACATGGAAAAAAGATGGTAACTAGTATAAATCATTAAATGTAGACTGTAAAGTGGATTGTTGCAACCCTAGAATTACATGGTTCTAACTGCTCTATCTATAGGATACAGGTTACATTACAACTTGAGTGTTTTAAATCATACATATCTCACTGGAAACACACTTGTTGTAATAAAATTTGTAACCTACAAGATCTCGGTATGTAATCTGTAAATTTTAGGCCTTTGTATAAAAATTACGTACATTTTGTTGGATATTAAATGATTGGTTAAAAACTTGCTGGAATACAAATTTGTTTAATTTAATATTATGTGCTTTGGTATAATTGCATTGATTGTTACTTAGAAGTATTTAACATGTTCTTGTGATGCATGTTCTTGTATGAGTATTTAATTGTTTTTAGACGTAGCTCTTCTCACAGCAACCTGGTGCCACGCCCATCAACCCGGGGGTAATTCAGTACCTTAACATTAATACCTCAACATCTTTTAATTAATTTAGTTATTCTTAATCCTTTAATCATTCCAGGGTTTTATCTCTAATATTTCAAAACTATCATATTTAGAACAAGAAGAAAAATCTATCAAAAGGCAGGTTTGGTATGGACTTGTACATATACATGTTGTACATGTATATGACTAAACTAAAGTTTGTTGATCACACACTGAGAACATTCTCCTACTCAGTTTTGTCTTTTAAATAATCATGGTTACTTATGTGTAAAGAAATGAATTGTTGAAGCCATTTCAGTTTCTGTTAGTTACTAATGCAAATAAATACCTTTGATGTCACTGACATCATGGATATGTGCCATCTTGTAGCATAATAAGGGGAGATGTCATACTGTTTTGGAAAGATTTTAATTACATTTGTAGCTGTGCACAGACAAAATTAAACATCTAAAATATTATATTAATATTTTTTTATTGTTTTTGTCATCTGTTTTTGTAAGGTATAAATTTGCAAATATTAACTAAAATGGTATTACAGTTTTGTCCTTTAAATGAAAACAAAAATGGTAATGAGAGATTTATTCCTGTATTTATTAATCAAAGTAATTAATAGCGTATGTGTGCAAATCAAAGCTAAGAGATAAAACCCTGTTTTGTTTATTATACATGTATGTATTGATATTTAATGTTTGCCTATTTTGGGTGTAATGCTGTTTAATCTGTATTTTAATTACATGTATAGATCTGTTTTTTAATTCTTTTAAATAGTGCTTTGGCTTATATTTATATTCATTTTCTTGTAATACCATTTGAACTAAGTAAAATTATACAGTACATATTAATATTATTTTAATTAATTTTAATGCCTTTATATATGCATACCCAATAAATGTTTATGACCAAATTATGACACACATAATATTATGCTCTAAGTAATAGTTAATTTTATCTTGAACTAAAGATATCATAATTAGCTTCATGAAAAAAGTGGTTAAAAAATCACCAGGAAAATGTGTTTAGAATTAAAACTAACCAACTCAGTGCACTGTTTAACTCACTACATATAAGATTTTTGTTTAAATCCTGTTTGTTTGTTAAAAATAATGTTGAAACTTGTACTTCAGTAATCTACTGTATAATTTAAACTTGTCTGTAAGTGGAATTTTTGAACACAAAACTATTATAAAAAAGCAGGGGAGTCAATTTATAAGTGGTCAAATACATTTTCAAAAACATTGACACATCTGTTCTGTATTATATTTAGTACTGCAAACATTCAGCTTAAAAATTAACAAACTGCCCTGTGTGAGTGAGTGTGTGTGTGTGTGCATGCACATGATGCGTGTGTAGTAACTGCTAGTATTAATATTTTTATTTGTTAATGATATAAACTATGTAATTAGTGATTCGGTTATTTAATTGCTTGTTCTTTTTCCATATTACTGGAACTTTATGAAACTTCATTAATAATTTTAAACATCCATATTTATATAAAGAATATGTAAAGGCATGAACCATTAGTAAATATATTTATTGAGTTTCACTTTAAATTTTCAGTGCTATAGCTGCTATTGTTACTATATAGCTGATAAGTTAGTGTCATATAATTTCTTTTGGTTTGATTTGTTGTGTTCAGGTGTATTTATATTTACATATGTTTGCAGTGTTCTTGTTTGATTTGTCTGACATATAATGGGATCTCTAATTTAAAAATGCTTTTGCAAGTAAGCAAATTTTAAAAGGCTTCATTGTTTTTTTTTTATCATTCTGCCATTTAGGCACATAACTTTAAATGCCATTATTCTGTTTTGTATTCCATTCTGATTGTGTATCATTTTTTAACAAAAAGGTGTAAGTATAATAGATTTATCTGGTTTTTGAACATTTTCCTTTTTTATTTTTTCATAACATGGACGATTAAAACATGGTGTAAACTTGGAAGGCAATCTATTTGGGATAAGACACTGATTTTTATAACATGGACGATTAAAACATGGTGTAAACTTGGAAGGCAATCTATTTGGGATAAGACTCACTGATTTTTATAACAGGATTCTTGTACATCTTGAAAATCTGTGAAAGTCTTTATTTAAAAAAATTATTTTTCAATGTCTTCAATGTTTTTGAATTTCAGGTTTGTCAATAAGTCTGTGAAAATCTTTAATTTCTGTATTATCTGTTCCAAAAAAGAAAAGGACCCCAATTCTCTGCCACCCTTTAATCTTCTGACTAATGTTGTCGAGGTATCTTGACAGATGTGACGTCATCAATTATAGAATATGCCAATTTTGTACTTCTCAGCAATTTCTATCTAAAAACCTGTGGACGACTGACTGTTTTGATGAAAAAAAAATGTCTTTGAAAATTCCAAAAACCTACCTTGAAAGTCTTTGAAAAGTCTTTATTTTTTGTTAAGAAAAATGTGCAAGAACCATGTATAAACTGGAGACGAACATGATTAAAAAAATGTATGATTCAAAGGTATATCTTTCAATCCACTTTATGGAACTCAGGTGTAAAGAAAAACAATTTGTTCTTAAAATAATTTGTATTTTTAATTATTATTTGTAAATGTTTTTGTATTTGTTATATTTATCAATATTTAATGTCTGACTTCTATTATTTCAGTTCCCGGGAACCAGTTTGGAATCAAGGTAATGATTTACATCAAAATAAGTGCACCATATTAATTGACTGCATGTTTGTGTAATATTTATAATGTAGTTTTAGCTTGTTTGCATTTCCTATAGGTACATGTACGTACATAAAACAATTCTTTATAACAGGGCCCTCAGTAGTTTGAGAATTTGCAGGGTACAAAAGTGATGGTAGCCAGTGATCTTGGCATGCATAAAACAACATATTTTTTTTCCAAAAACTAAAAGTAGACGACGGCAAAAGCTGTTACAGGTGGCGATTTACCGCACGTGACCGGTTACTTTTGAGGGCACTGCTTTATAATAGTCACGTTTTACTGTTATATTCAATGTACCGGTATTGAATTTACTGTTATATTTTAAAGATCGCAAATATCTGTTAAGCCATACTTTCTTTTTCTTTCTTTTTCTTCTTCCAAATTGGTCGAATAATGTTGATGGTTTTGGAGACATTATCCCATGAAGTCCTATACACGTTCAATGTGTAAGAGGTCTGGGTTCAAAACTGACCATGGTAGTGTGTTGATATTTTGGTGCTACCCGGTATGGATTGGCCAGCTGACTTCAGTGAGCATAGGCACTGTTATCCTGGAAAACAAGGATGTGTGAAGGGAAAAACAATCATTGTCACAGTAATATTTACACATGAGACTCTCTTGAACAATATAAAGTTGGATTCTGGCTGTTATGGAAATACCACCACACATCATAACTGACCCACCTCCAAATCTATCATGAGGATAAAAGTTGACATCAGCATATTTTTCACTGACATATCTCCATAAATGATCACATCAATCATTGAAGTGTAAAAATAGTACCCAAGCTCATTGCATAGTTTTCCAGTAGCTATGATGTGTATACCATTGACCTCTAGCAGCAATATGTGTTGTTGTCAAATTATTGGACCAGTAACTCTTAACTATAACTGTAATGTGGAAATAGTTTGCTATTAGATTGACTGATTGGCATCTATTTCTTAAGGTATATGTCCTCATATGAGGTGGTCTCAAACTGTTAAATATACTTAAATTTTGGATCTAGAAACTGTTTTCAAGGGAAAATGTTTTTCACAATTTTATACTTTGCATAAAACGTATCCTTAAAGTTTGCTTTTCTCCTTTAGAAGTACAGTAATCTTCATCTGACTCCACTTCTACTTCGGCTCTCATGCAGAATTAATTTTCCTATTTGTACAGAGTACCAATTTTCAAATCCCACCTAACCAAATTAATATCAGGGATTTATCCAAGATTTTTCACCAGTGTCCTATGGCTGAAGGGATTATGAAAATTAGCACGATTTTAGTAATAATTGGGAAGATATTTTGTCACACCACAGAATTTATGTAACTGTAATATTATATTTATTAACCAATTGGGAATTTAAATCAGAAATTGGGAATTTTCAATGCCATTTGTCTTTGGGAAGGGGCGGATGTTCAGAACTGTATAAAGCCTTGAATATGGATAAAATGTAGAATTTTTTCAGGTTATAAAATATTTTAATGATTAATTTAAATTTGTATGCTGGCATATGCTGTGTGTAAATAGGAAAATATTCATAATTGTGAACAGTTCCTAATTTCATCCCAAATTATGTTATTATTTGAAATATTTATATTTTGTTTGATATAATTGACTTTAATATTATTTGCTTTATTGCAAAATTGTGTTGTCAACTGGCATTTGCAATTACACCTATAGGTTGGTTTCTTTTCTTATTTTTCTTATTTTTTATTTCATGTCATTTCCAGTTCTTGGTAAGTTAGGCAAGCTACATGTACATGTACTTAACTATGTTTGCACAATAATTTTTTTAAATTGCTTAAGTTTTGGGTATTAATTTTATCAGTGCTTTGTGGTTTTTTTTAATCATCACCTTTTATGATTTGCACAATTCATTGACCCAAAATGTTATTTGAAGTTTAATTTGATGCAAATATTTCTATTAATCTTTCATTTAAATTTGAATTTTGCACTTATTTTTATTTTAAAGGGACAAAGTTTTAGTTTTATAAAAATCCATGATCATTTGTAAACATACAACATAAAAAAAAGTTTGTATTATCGATTATTTTATTTTGTTATTTATGTGGCCTAATATATGAATGGCAGGGGTCAAACTTCAGTGTTTGGGGACACTTTGATTATTGACTTGGATTCCTAGGAAACAAGAGGGCACAAAGGCAAATATGAGTTTCCTATGGGGCAAGCAGGAAAAAAAGGCACGGCAATATTTGCCTTCATTAGAAGTGAAATTGAGAGGGCATTGCAGCAAAGGAATGGGGTGGCACAGAAAATGCCTCAGTGCCTTGGTGAAATTTGATCCCTAGAATGGAATAAAACCAGATCTTTTTTTATTAATATTATTAGTTTACTGCTCATTCTTAAGTGTATATTTGTGCCACTCATACCGTAGAGATGTTTTTGGTTCAATGAATCAATCCAATTAAAAAACAGTATTTAACTTTATGAAGTATATCATGTATCATTCCATAGTGCAACAAAATTATTTGTATTAAAGAACTCATTCTAGAGCATGAACAAATAAAATTAGAAATAAAATGTCTATAAATATGAAATATCTGCATGTGGAAGTTAGTGATTTCTTTTCTTTGTTTCAATTCTTTGAAATGTTAATGCCATTTTATTTTTAAAATGCAAGGGGCATGAATATATTGAAAATATTTTATGACAGTTTATGAAGCCAGTTATTTACATTTAATATTTAGGCCTAAATTCAGTTACCCTTAATGGAATTGTTGTTGTGTATGATTGCAACATGTATAACCACTGTTTTGGTAAAATACTTTAACATAAACATATTGTAAGATCTAGTTTGGTAATGCTTGATCCATTAATGTTTTGTGTTTTGCACAATAATTTACTCAAGTACTAAACTAATTACCGTTTTCAAGTAATGAGACTTAAACATTTATTGATATCCTCAAGACACTTTTATAGCTTCTGTGGAGCAGGGTGTATCTCAAACGATAGTGTGTCCACCTGTGAAGCGGTCGTTCGTTGGATTGATCCTTCTCAGTAGACCCATTTGCAGTTTAGGCTATTTTCCATTCCAACCAGTGGTCTACAACTGATTCATCAAAGGCCGTGGTACGTGCTGTCCTGTCTGTCTGACAGTGCATATAAAAGACCACTTGCTGCTTATCTGAAAGAATTGCCTATGTGGCGGCAGTGGGTTTCCTCTAAATAAATATGTCAGGATGATGATAGGATAAAAATCAATGTGCTCTAGAGGCTTCGTTTAATAAAACGAAAAAAAGCAAATCCATAATAATAAAAGTATACACTATATTTATGTTTTGGCCATAAAACTTTATTTAAATTGAAATTTATTTTAGGAATTATATTTTGGAAAACTTACATAGGAATAATATAATAAATTGAAATAGACCATCTAATTTGCACAGATCTTTATAGAATATAAATGTTTTTAAAATTGTTTTAATTTGGAAGTTCATAAGAGAATGCATGGTTAAAACAGAGAATGCACTGTATTTTCTTTTATTTTTGTTCCATTTTTATTTTTGCAGATGAGGGATACCTGAAGATATTTTTGAAGGGTAGAGCAGTTTCTTTGTATGCGCCATCATCAGTATCTGAATACAATGTATCAAAAATGGGGGAAGCTCCTTCCGAAAGGCTACAGTTGGAATGGGTGTATCCTTGTTTACAAAGAGAACTTTATTTATCATATGTATGTGACAAATGACTACTGTATCAAGACTCATCCTAGGTCAGAAATACCCAGTGTGAGGTAATATTTTCACCCCCCCCATAGAATATTCACCCCCCAGTAATGAGACTTAAACATTTATTGATATCCTCAAGACACTTTTATAGCTTCTGTGGAGCAGGGTGTAGCTCAAACGATAGCATGTCCACCTGTGAACTGGTCGGCCGTCGAATATTTCACGCATCCTTGATTAAACAAAAACATTTTTTTTTCAAGTAACGTCTAAATTATATATTGCTGGCCAATTTATATTTTTAAAAATCGAACCAAATATTTTGGTGAACATGTAAAAATGCAAATGGCAATCACCAGTGCTGCATTGAATTGGACAGTGTTGTACATTATGTCACATGGGTGGTGTAAACATAACTTGGAACCCGTGAAATATTTTTCTGGAAAGAAAGGAACAAATGTTTAACATTGAGTTAAAATTATTATTATTCACAGCAAAATATCCGTTTAATTAGTCTGGTATATTTAATCCTTGTTCATCCTCCCCTCCACTCATTCTGCATGTACAGTGAAACTAAAACTTTAGTGGTCACAATAATTAGTTATCACCGGCTTCATACACACAAAATAAACAAAGATGGCACCCAAAGCACGTGTTTATGATTTAACTAAAAATAAAACAAGTAATTTAGTAAAAAATAATTATCAAACATAAATTATAGCACACTCAACATTAAATGAACATAAAATTGCACGATGTGATGTTTTAGTTTTTCCACAATTTATCGTTATCTAAGCTTTGAAGCTTGACCGTTGATTGATCGTATCAAAAGGTTGAAAGTTGGACCACAATTACTAGTAGCTGGACAGTCAGTCAGGTTAAATTTTTTACGGGTTCTTAATTTCGCACTAAATACGTTTGCGCGAATAGCGAGAAAATTAAGTTCCCGCGAAAATAAAGTATTTTACAGTAATTGGTTAAATTGGATCTGAACAAACATTTGAATTTATTTTGCTGTTCAGTACATTATGCTAAATTAAGTTTATATGAATCTAGATATATTGCTGATTATTTCCTTATCTAGTATCAGCTATGGTTATCGAGGTCGTGACTGCCGGTCTAACTTGTACTTTCTGCCAACTGGTGAGGTTGTGTATTTTGTAGCGGCAGTCATCATTCTGTATAACGTTGAGGAGGGCATGCAGAGGTTCTACTGTGGTCACAATGATGATGTCAAATGGTCAGTTTTTAATTCTAGTACTTAATCTCTTTCACTTATTTGGATGTTATCATCTGCTAAATGTTGTTCTTTTCTTCTACTGGATAGAGCAAAATTTTAACATTTTAAATGTGGCACCAACGGTTTTCAAGCAAGTCTTTCATGGAGACAGCATGTGACCTAACAGAGTTTTGTCCAAGACAGTTAATGTTCCTGTAACACTTAGCAATCTTCATTGTATATTGATGTATTATGACCGGCCTTTGTGTTGCAGTGGTTAAGCTTTTGGTTTCAAGGCTGGTAAGTACTGGGATCAAATCTCAGTCAAGGAATGGGATTTTTAATCTCGATATCAGCTCCATCCCAGAGTGAGTGCTCTGCAAAAGGCTCATTGGGTAGGTGTACATGTATACTACTTACCATGATCAGTGGTCCATAACTCGTTCATCAAAGGGCGTGGTATGTGCTGTCCTGTCTGTGGGAAAGTGCATATAAAAGATCCCTTGCTGCTAATCAGAAAGAGATGCCTGTGTAGCATATTGGGTTTCAACTATAGACCATGAGTCACAGAATACCAAATGTAAAACACCTAATAGCGGCTAAATAAACAATGTGCTTGAGTGTTGTAAAAAATTCCTTTCTTTTGTACATGTATTACTTGTACTTGTATGCTGATAGCATTCAGTAGTAACATAATGTACTAGTTTTGCCCCTTATCCTTATTTTATCATCTACACTAATATATTGTACTTAATGGTTGTGTTTACATTTTGCTTTTTTGTAATGTCCTGTTATAAAAAAAATTATAGTATGATTAATTATTGTCATTTTTTTCTTTTTCAATTCAGTTTAGCTATTCACCCAGACAAGATTAGGATTGCTACCGGGCAGGTAGCCGGTCATGACAAAAAGGAGGGCAAGGTACATGTAGATAGATTTCTAGCTATGTTTTCTATAATATTATAATACTGGGCCTTTCATTGTAGGCTGAAATATTTGAATCTAAACTTAATGTGATAACTACATATGTGTGGTACATCAGTTAATACATTTTGATAAATGCATGTGCTTTCATTGTTTTATTTAAACTTTTTATATATGGATTTTGTTTGCATCTTTATTCTATGTGGCCTTTTGATATTTTTAATATTTATGGAGTTATTGATCAAGTGTTGTTGAAGATTTCAAAAACAATTTTTATTTATTATCAAAACTGCAAATAATTCATCTTGATTGAATTGTTTCTTTTGTAATGGGCTTTGAGCTTGAAGGGCAGAGGGGTTAAGGTATGTTTTAATTGTTCAGATTATATTAATGGTGTCTAGATATATATTCAATTTACTTTTACATGTAGGTGCTATTTGGGAGTACACATTTATTCACTTTTCTTTTTTTAATTATTGTTTTATTATCATTGAGAAGCCTCTAATTTGCTGCTTCAGAACCAAAAGGGTGTAAGTTGGGGTAGCAGGTAATGAAGAATAGGGCCAAAAATTGTTTCCCACCTAGACACAAGTTTTATGTGGAGTATCTTTTGATTTCAAGATAAATGTGGGATGGCTTCAGAAACCTACATACACCATTTGTGCACCAGTAGCTGCTCAATTAGGGTCATTCAGTGATACCAGTAAGTGCCAAACCCAGACTTACTCCCTTTTGCATCTAAAGCAGCGAATTGTAATTAATATTTGGTGTTTATTGCTAAAAATATGCATGTATTAAAAGTTTGTTGTAAACCTTCATTTCATATTTTTTCATTAAAAAGTTTTAAAATAATTGGCTTGAGCATTTTATTGGTAAAGAATTGTTTTTAAGATAAACAACAATCCTTTTGGTTTTTCTTGCTAAATATAATCCCTATGTATATTTTGAGGAACAAAATTAAGAGTGTAATGGAAATCACCACCTGGCAATATTTTTCGAAAAATGAAAACAGACTCTTACCCTCACTTAACATACCCTCAAAACTAACAAATCAGTGATGTCTAGGACAAGATTTCTTATTAATTCAAATGCAGTTGTTCTCTGGGAATTAATAATTAAATGCACTTTTATAAAGTTCAGCTTAAAATTTAAATCACATTTAACAGTAAATAGAGATCAGGTTAAAACACACCAAACATGTATCAACATACATGTATGACCACTGTTCTATTCCACATAACGTACTTAGAACCCACAAGTCAGGGTCTAAAAATAAAGGTCATCACCAATCCCTTTAACTACCATCAAGGTCATCATGAAGACCTTGGAACCATTATCAAGGTCATCACCAGTAAATAACTTCATGAACATTTTAAAACTGCTAATGGTTTTAATTTTTGGATGATTTATATTTTTTAATCCTCCCTATATTTTATTTTTTAATTTATCTTTCGCTTGAAATTTTGTTTGACTTTCTGTTTTGTTTGTGCATGTCAGAAAAAACGTAGTAGCTCAAATGATGTGACCGAGTTTGATGAATCATGGGTGAGTTGCATTGTGGGCAAGATTTGTTGCATTTAGTAACTTTCTGCTGCTTGTTTCTAGCATTGTGCAAGTATTTAGTCATTGAAGTTCATGCAGTGAATGTATATAGTAATAGCACTAGCTGTAGAATTTCTTCATACCATTCTGCACGTACATGTATACAGAACATTCATTAATTAAACGATTTTAAAAACATTGTACTTTCTCATTCGATTTCAAGCCTGGAAATAAATGGCTAGTCAAGGACATTGACCAGTACAAATTTGTCGTTTTGTAAAATTTGACAGTTACAAAGTTAATTGTGTTGGTCATTTTGTCAGACACTCATGTTTTAACTTTCGGTAAAAATAACATTTGAAAAAATCAATCGGCTTCGTGTAGCTTGTGTCTGTTGAATAAATTGTGAAAAATTTAATAATAATAAACATATACCATAAAAACTAAACTGTTTATTTTATTTAAGTTGTTCATATTAAAGTGTGTGTCAGGAACATTTTCTTTAATGTCTGGCACAAGCTGATTGATGCTGGACATTTTGACCAGCTGAACTAAAATAATTATTTCCAGGCCTACCATTTAGATAAAGAAATTTTGGAAATAAAAAAACAAATCTGGCACTAAATTTGAACCATAGATACGTGTTGGTGTTTTATTTATTTATTAGCTTAACCATAATTCTCACCATTCCCATTATAACTACATTAAGGATAACAAAATTGCCCTCCCACACAGAACCTCTTATTTTTGGTAAAAATCTCCAGTTGTTGTTTCTTCATTTTCTCCTGTCTAGGACATTTCTCCTTGGAAATCACAATTTTTTAGCATAAAAAAATTCTGATCTAACTTGTTCTACACCCCTTCCCAAACCCCCCAAAAGAAAATAATCCCAATGAAATTTGTTTTGGACAATATATGACATTAATTTCACCAATGGCAAATTGATCTTTCTTTTGTTAATAGTAATGAATTCATGTTAAACTGCATTAGACTATTTTGCTTGTAGGTATCAAAAAGCTTCATTGGGTAATCACACTTGCCCATTAGTCAGTTAATTACATACATGTAAGTTATCACTAACGTGCCTGCTGTCTTAAAAAGAAAACTGAAAAATAATCTTTATTGTATGAGGTGACACACCTAATAACACAAATACCATACACCTATTTCTGTTGTTTGTTTGTTTTGTTTAACGACACCACTAGAGCACATTGATTTATTAATCATCGGCTGTTGGATGTCAAACATTTGGTTATATTGACATGTAGTCAAGTGTGACCCAGCCTTCAACGGGTTTTGAACCACTGTCTTCAGCTTGAGAATCTGACATTCTACTGCTGGACCACTGAGTCTTACAGATTTCTGTATACATGTAGATAATGTCTTTCACTTTATATATGAATCATTTCTGTTATACTGTCATTCATATTATTTAACTACAAAATATAAATATAAATCTTTAGAAATTTATAAATATATTTTCAATTTATATAATTCTTAATTTTATACTTCATACACATTAAGTTTTAATTCAGAGGTTACATACTTATGTGAAAACAACTTTTAAGAGTTTTGTAAACAATATGAAATTGCTTTTAAACACGTAATAACAAGTGAATTAGAATTTGCTCATCTTTATTTATTTTAAAACATTAATCTTCTTTATTTATTTTAAAACATTAATCTTCTTTATTTATTTTAAAACATTAATCTTCTTTATTTATTTTAAAATATTAATCTTATTTATTTTAAAACATTAATCTCCTGTTTTGATGTCATATGTTCTCGGGGTGTTTTTGTTTTTTACCGTGTCTTCTTTTATACCAGGGTTCAAAGCTGACAGGTCTGCTACCACTCTAACCCTTCCCACTGAGCCTTGGGAAGTATTCCCTTTGGACCTGAACGTTTAGTGAATTTGGGCATGTTAAAATATTTTCATGATGACCCTAATTGTAGTTGATCTATATTGACAGGGTTACCAGCAGAAACAAAAACTGAGAATGGCACAGAATATAGCAAGCAGATCTGCTAGGATAAGGGTGATGTCTTCAAACTTTTTTACTGCCCAGTGTGACCAACAAAAACACCACTGAATTCCACTGTCATTCATTTTCAGTTTATTTTTAATTATGTAGAAATGCCATAAATTATTTACCACATGGGTAGTTTTTATTGTTGTTTTTTTTGTTGTTTTTTTACTTTCTATACTACCCACTTCTTATGCCACTTTGGTTACCATAGCAACCATATAAAATTAAAAAATATGTCTGTATATTGTATACAAAAGGTTTAAAAACCAGTCGTTTGTCCTTTATAGTGCTGTGGCCAAGACCTTGTTTTGGGAGTGGACACCCCATGGTATAACTAACTGCAAGCATATTTTCTAAATCAATCGTATATCCCACGTGTTAAACAGATGGTGGTGAAAAAAATAACCTGTTTTCACACATATTTACAGCATTGTTTCAATGGAAGCCATTATTAAAGAAATGTTTCTAAAGGACCACACCCCAAATAGATTAACTTACCATATTGTGATCAGTTTTAAAGGCAGGTTTACAATACCAATATCAAACAAAAGTATGAACTGTGACCCAATTATTTATGAAATATTTTTAAAAATATATATACATAAATTATGTTAATACTGAAAATCTCTTGTTTTTTTTCTGGAAAACACATTCTAGATATAACCCATGACTTTTTTTTTTTACTGTGTACCATCTCCAGGATAGAACAAAGCACAACTATATTTTTTAAGCATACATGTACATACACATGTACATATATATCCTGCAGTAAATAATTTAACTTCTCATAGTTTAAGAACATTGGCTACACATTTGCCAGTTGCTACAATACCTACCATTGAGTATTAACAAAAGAACAGGTATGAACTGTTCCGCATGTTCAACAAAACCTAGAAAAGTATATTTTAAAATGTAACAGCATCTTTAATGATACATTTTGTAAACTAAACTAAATGTTTTTGTTTTGACTATTAATTAACTTTATAATTGTCATGCATGTTTAAAATATTTGTATTCTGTGTTAGCTTGTATAAATACATGTATTGGCTCTTTCTGTCTGCTACTAATATATAATATATTGCTATTATTCTGGCAATATAATTATACTGAACTACATTTTATTTTGAATGTTTGAATTTTTGTTCTGACAGAAATATAATATATAGAATTTTCTGAATGATGCATTTGAGTAATAACACCATTTTGATACCATTTATAATGACTTATATCCATTATAAGGTCTCATTAGACTGAAACGCTTTCGATACATAATACTGACAATTAAGTAAAGTTTGTTTTATTTAATGATGCCCCTAGAGCACATTGATTTTTATCTTATCATCAGCTACTGGATGTCAATCATATGGTCATTCTGACATATGTATTTAGAAGAAACCCACTGCTGTCACATAGGCTTCTCTTTCCAATAAGCAGCAAGGTGTTTTTTATATTCACCATCCCACAGACAGAACAGCACATACCACGGTCTTTGATGAACCAGTTATGGACCATTGGCTGGAACAGAAAATCTCCCAAACTGCAAATGGGTCCACTGAGAAGGATCGATCTGATGGCCAATCAGTTGACAGGCGAACACTCTACCGTTTGAGCTACATCCCGCTCGTAATACTAACAGTGATTTATCCATGCTTTATACAGTACCGAACATCGGCCCTTTTCCAAAGGCAAATGGCACTGAAAATTCCCAATTTGTGGTCTATAAATTAATTTAATTATATGGTTTATATAATATTACAGTTATATAAATTCAATGGTGTGAAAAAATAACTCCAATAATTTTCCTAATCCGTTCAGCCATAGGACACTGGTGAAAAATCGTGGTTAAATTGTTATTCCTGACTAATATTGGCACAGACAAATGGAAAATTGTATCTGTGATAGGATGAGTGAAGCATTTAATGGAGTTCATTGAGACCATATGTCATATGTTGAAAATCACAATATATAGTTGAAAATGTGTTTTTGTTTCAAATCAAGCATTATTTTTAACAGTTTTGCTCACCATACTGAATAGGTTCATCTGGGTTTAGATCTGGGCAACTAGATGTTGTTAATGGGCATGTTGAATACATGTATCTTCTAGAGATTTTGTAAAGTTGAAAAATGTATAGAGCTTGATATTATTATTTCTTTTTTTAGTTATTATTTGCCATTTTAATGTCACTTTCATTTCGTTAGAATTCTCAAATTGCATGTTGATTTTAACTATTAAACTTGTCATATTTTCTCATTCTCAAAATGGTGAAGGTTATATATACCATGCTACATGTATGCTGGATATGGTAAGGTGTCTATTCTTATAGATTTAGTTTCACTCTGACCAAAACAATCAATGATTTTGTTGGTGTACTTTCTTTTGCTAAGCAGTATATATTAGAAAATATGTAAGGTAAACAGTTTGTATGAAATGTCTATACTGTCTACTGATATCAAGATATTTAAAAATGTGCAATACTACTGCAACAGTATAGCAATACTATAATGATAGCAATTAATTAATGCAATACTACTGCAATAGTGAAACTGACTGTAATAATCATCTGTCATCTGAATGTCACAGGATGTCTGTTAAAACAGTATACAGTGTATTACCAGACCTGTTGGACAACTTTGGGGGTGAGGGGATGAGGGGGAACTGGCAGATCAGGTACAAATTCTTATAACAGATTTTTAAAAAGGCTCACAATTGGCAGGGGGGGAGCACATGCACCCCCTCCCCCTAGTTCCTACAGGCCTGATTACATATTGTGTTACATATTATACTGTTTCTGGTCCTTGCGTGACTATGGGAGTTATGAAGGTGATTATAATGAGGAACACATACAATAAATATCAAAATGAATATTTGAAACATATTAATTGGTGGAGCTCTGAAAAGACATGATCTCTATATGAATGTAAAAGTGTTGACAGCTACACATGAACCCTTATAAAGAAATGATGTATGTATATATTTAAAATGATGTTTTACTCTTGTTACAGCCTCACATTCGAATCTGGGACTCTGTGAGTCTGAACACTCTGCACGTCATAGGACTGGGTGACTTCGACAGAGCTGTTTGCTGTGTATCATTCTCAAAACTGGTAAGCTCAGTGTTCCTTGTTCTCACTATTCCTTTCAAGAAATTACGTTACATAAGATAACAAGAAATCCCTAATTCAAGGGTTGCTAAACACCAAAAAGAGACAAAATGAGGAAAAGGGAAAAATGAAAATGGGAAAAAGAGAAAAGAGACGGAAAATAGGCAATACCTGTATTAAACTAACAGTATTATTGCAATGTCCCATAAACTAAATATTATTATACATTGATAGTGGATTATACATATTTATTTTCTTATTATTATTTTTTAATATGTATTTAGTATTTATTGGTATGAATACAAATTTAACAATTTGTATGTATAAATATAATGTATAATTAAAAAAAAATGAAAATGAATGATTATGTATTTGTATGTAAGGAAACTGTTGTCTTGTGTTTGGTTGTTCCACAGACTTTCCCTTTTTTTCTCCCAGGATGGAGGTTGTCAGTTGGTTGCGGTTGATGAAGCTAATGAACATGTGATATCTGTTTGGGATCTCAGTCGGGACAGGCCACACAAAATTACAGAAACCAAGGTCAGTGAGGAATAGTTTATCATTACCATTTCGATAAGCATCACTGCGGTAGAATATCAGACTCTCAAGCTGACGTCAGTGGTTCAAAACCCATTGGAGGCTGGCTCACACTTGACAACGTGTCAGAATAACCAAATGGTTGACATCCAATAGCTGATGCAAGAATTATTATAAGAAGAATTATTAATCACATCAAGATAGCACAAAATACAAGGAAATGTATTTATGATCAAATCATTGTCCTCCAGAAGTGTCGTTAAAAAAAAAAAAAGTGCAGACACTTGGTAGTGGAGATATCCATAGGAAATGAACATAGAAAAATGTTAATGCTGGAATAAATAATTTAATATGGATAATTTTGTTGTGGGGTGGAGGGGTTGGAATTGAAAGGGCTAGAGAGGTGAAGAAATGGGTATCATGTGTACAGGTCATATATTTTTGAAAATAACAAAATACCTTTTGCAAATTATCATAGGTTTTACTGGAGCCTCTGTGGTCCAGTTGTAGAACATCGGACTCTCAAGCTGAAGACAATGGTTCAAAACCCATTGAGGGCTGGTTCAAAACCCATTGAGGGCTGGCCCAAAACCCATTGAGGGCTGGCCCACATTAGACTACATGTCAAAATGACCAAATGTTTGATATCCAAAAGACAATGATTAATAAATCAATGTAGATTTTTATCACTAAGAGTAGGGTTTCATCTCTCCTGCTAACACTAACTCTGTCCTGAACATACAGCACTGGAAGCCGAGCTGTGTGTCCAGGACAGCGTACTTGAACCTTAATTGGATATAAACATAAAAACAAGAACAACCAACTATCAGTAACGTATTGATAAATGTCACATATATGCCTGATTATTACAATTTACTTGAACATTTAATTCTCTCAATGACTTACATTTTACACATTACTGCTTTTATTGCAGGAAATATAATGTAACCTTTCATATTTTCAGAGTTCCACTGAGCCAGTGTTAGCAGTTGAATTTCACCCATCGGAGAAGAACAGCATCGTTTCATGTGGGAAAAGTCAGCTGACATTCTGGAGTTTTGAGGGTGGAGCTCTGTCAAAGAAACAGGGAATTTATGATGTATGTATTTAACTTCAGAATGTTTTTCTTAGATTATTGATGCCTGGTCATTGAAAGTTAGATATCGCTGCTTCAGATCCAAACGGGTGTAAGTATGGGTTTGACATTTACTGGTATCACTGAATTCTAAGTGAGCTGCATTTGGTGCACAAAGGGTGTATGTGGGTTTCTGAAGCTATCCCACATTTATCTTGAAAGTAAAAGATATTTCACATAAAACATATGTCTCTTCTACCCCAACTTACACCCTTTTGGTTCTGAAGCAGTGATATTCTTGATGTTGGGATGTTATTTGGAGTAATCAACAAAAGTGTAGCCAATCCAAAATTAATTTTAAAACATAGAATTCAAATTTAAAATGGAAAAGCTTGCCCTCACTTGTTATTATGTTGACGACGAGTTGAAATTTACAAATTATCTAAATGATAATTATAAGAAGAATTATTAATCACATCAACCTAGCACAAACTACAAGGGTATTTATTATCAAATATATTACTAAAACTTGATGTTAATTATTTTTGTTTTCACTGAGAAAGAAATTTGTTTCTTCTTCAGAAACATGAGAAGCCCAAGTTTGTCTTGTGTTTGGCGTTCGCTGACAATGGAGACGTAATTACTGGAGATTCAAATGGCACTATCTTAGTCTGGGGTAAAGGTAAATGAATGCATATTTAGCAATTAATGACACACGGAGAAGTCTATAAATATTTTGAATCATTATGGACCTCAGTGAATTTGCTGTCAATTTAATATATTTACAAAACTTCTACCATCCATCTATAATTTATTTTTTTCATTTTAGCACATGGTCATTCCATCCATCTATCCATCTCTGCATCCATCTGTCCATCCATCCATCCATCCATCCATCCATCCATCACCTATGATTCATCCATGATTAATTTAAATTTGTATGTTTGCCATGAAAGCTTATCACCTGATCAAACTGTATGAATAGAAAAATTGTGAATGACCCCTGACTTGCATGATATTATGTTTCTGCAGGAGGCAACAGAATCACTCAGGCTGTGTGCGGGGCTCACGAAGGAGGGGTCTTCTCAGTGTGCGTTATGAAGGATGGCACTGTTCTGTCAGGAGGAGGCAAGGACAGGAAGATCATACAGTGGGACAATGAATACAGAAAAACAGGATTAGAGACAGAGGTTTGTTCTTTCTTCAGCCATATCCAGCTCAATAGATTGTTTACCTGAAGTGCTTTGGTAAAGTTTATTTTATTTAACGACACCTCTAGAGCACATTGATTTATATCTTATCATCGGCTATTGGACATCAATCATATGGTCATTCTGACATATGTTTAGAGGAAACCCGCTGCTGCCACATAGGTTACACTTTCTGATAATCAACAAGGTGTCTTTTATATGCACTGTCCCACAGACAGGACAGCACATACCACAACCTTTGATGAACCAGTTGTGGATACTGGTTGGAACGGAAAATAGCCCTAACTGCAAATGGGTCCACTGAAAAGGATCGATCCGATGACTGACAGCTTCACAGGCAGACACTCTACCATTTTGAGCTACATGTACATGTAGATCCCGCTCCTTATCCTTAATCCGAGGATTCTTTAGGGCCACACTAAATTGATATTCTGGATCTGTCTAGCACATTCTCACAAAGGAATTCAATCAATATATTGGTTCAAGATATTATGTTACGAAAAGTGTAATATCTCAAATTGTAGAATTTCCTTTTTTGTCCAGGTTTTCTTGTGCAATCTTTCAGAGAAACAGTGTAATATCTCAAATTGTAGAATTTCCTATTTTGTCTGGGTTTTCTCGTGCAAAATCTCAGAGAAAAGGACTATTTACCGTTGCTCCACCAAACTGTTTATTCAACAAGATTGGTGTTAGTAGGAAAGACTGAACACACTGCTGCCACACTAATGCGGCTACTGTTTATCGATAAGCCACAAGGAATCCAGGGGTGGTTCCAGCAATAGTGAATAGGGGTGTACAACTTTGGAGGAGTGCTTATGGGACTTGTAATTGCTGCGTTGGCCTGTACTTGCACTTAGGATTTTACAAGAAAAAATTCATTGCCCGAACATTAGGAGGAGCATGCGCTGTGTGCGCTACCCCATGGAACCGCGCATGGAATCTTTTATATATATTATCCCACAGACCATGGCTTTTGATAAACCAGTTGTAGACCACTGGTCGGTGTAAGTGGCATGCACCTACTCACTGAGCCTTGCGGACCACTCACTATAAGTGGGAGCTAATACTGAGATTAAAAATCCCATGCCTTCACCGAGATTTGATCCCAGGACACATTTAAAATAGTGGCATACGTTTAACATACATTCATGAACATAATTTTTTCATATAAGCAAATGAATGTACATTTAATGTACATTTCAAATCTATGTTAAACATGATAAATGTTTGTTTTTTATATAAATATTAAATGTATGTTAATGACATGGACAGGGCTTCTTTAGATATTTACAAGTTTCACTGTTGCTATGGACACCATCTTGGTTGCTAAGAAAGGTATATTTAATTGATTTCTAAAAATCCTACAAATGCCACTTTTTGAATTACTTCAGATGACCGTTTTATCATTGCTAAGGACATCTTGTTAATTACAAGGGAAAGAAACACCATACTCATAAATACTCTTATGTTAAACATTTTAAACGTGTTTTATTAAACATATGTTAAACAGAACGTATGTTAAGTATATGTGAAACATAGTGTTTCGGTGAACACACGTTCTGTTAAACATGTTAAACAGAACATATGTTAAGCATATGTGAAACAGAACATATGTTAAGCATATGTGAAACATATGGTGTTTCGGTGAACACACGTTCTGTTAAACATGTTAAACAGAACGTATGTTAAGCATATGTGAAACATATGGTGTTTCGGTGAACACGTTCTGTTAAACATGTTAAACAGAACGTATGTTAAGCATATGTGAAACATGGTGTTTCAGTGAACACGTTCTGTTAAACATGTTAAACAGAACGTATGTTAAGCATATGTTAAACAGAACGTATGTTAAGCATGTGAAACAGAACGTATGTTAAGCATATGTGAAACATACAATGTACGGTGTTTCAGTGAACACACGTTCTGTTAAACAGAACGTATGTTAAAGCATATGTGAAACATACAGTGTTTCGGTGAACACATGGCTATTTTTGCTGTGTATCTACTCACCACGAATCCAAGGGCTTAACCACTGTGTCCAAGGGCAAAAATCCGTTCCTGAAAGTGGGAGGGATGGAACACACCTCCCATCCAAAAAGTGGGGATGAACCATCCTACTGTCTTCCAGTCACCCCACCCCTTGGTTTGACGCCATTATAGACCCCTTGCGTACTTCAGTATGACTATATTTGCGCTAAGACAACATGGTTAAGTGTTACATTGATACAATAAAGAGAAATACTAGTAATGAATATTAATTAGGCATTTTACTGTTTTTCGAAGCAAAAAGTGTGGGGGGTTAATTACATAGGCCCCCCAAAAAGAATTTGGGGGGGACCTGACCCCCCTACTCCCCCCTGGGATTTACACCCATGACTGTGTCACCCAGGCCGGTAACCTCAGTGAGTAAAGTTTGTTTTATTTAATGACGCTTCTAGAGCACTTTGAATTTAATCTTATCATCAGCTATTGGACGTCAATCATATGGTCATTCTGACATATTTTTAGAGGAAACTCACTCCCACCACATAGGCTACTCTTTCTGATAAGCAGCAAGGGGTCTTTTATATGCACCGGCCCACAGACAAGACAGCACATACCACGGGCTTTGATGGACCAGTGGTTGGAACGGATATAAGCACAAAAATAAGTACAACCAACCAGCCACAAGTCAAAGAACCGGGACCAGTTATTAGGTGTCAAATATAATACTTTCGACTTACAGTCTTTAGAAAACACCTTCTGGTGTCACACAGGCTACTCTTTCAAAGTGATGGTGGTGGTATTTATTTTCGTGCTTATATCCAATTAAGGTTCAAGCACACTGTACTGGGCACACAACTCAGGTTCCTGTGCCGTCTGTCCAGGTCAGAGGTTAGTGTTAGTAGGAGACACAAAACCCGCTGCTTTTCTACAAATAGCAAGGGATCTTTTATATGCACTATCCCACAGACAGTATAGCACATATCACGGCCTTTGTTAAACCAGTTGTTGACCACTGGTCGGTGTAAGTGGTATACACCTACCCACAGAGCCTTGCAGAGCACTCACTCTGGGTTGGAGCCGATACTGAAATTAAAAATCTCATGCCTCGACTGAGATTTGATCTCAGTACCTAACAGCTTCAAGTCCGATAGCTTAACCACTGCGCCCGGTCTTTCATAGTAGTAACAAGGGTTCTTTTATAAGCACTTTCATCCTTTACTACACCAGTTGTAGAGCACACGCCTCTAGAGCACATTGATTTTTATCTTATCATCGGATATTGGACGTCAATCATATGGTCATTCTGACATATTTATTTAGAGGAAACACACTACCGTCACTTAGGCTACTCTTTCCGATAAGCAACAAGGACTGTTTTATTTGCACCGTCCCACAGAAAGGACAGCACATACCACAGCCTATGACGAACCAGTTGTGGACCACTGGTTGGAATGGAAAATAGCCCAAACTGCATATTCCGCTGAGAAGGATCAATCTGACAACCAACAGCTTCACAGGCAGACAGACTAATGGCTGGAGTTAAATATATAAAAGAATACAAATATTTCACTGAGGTGTAGATTTTGTTTATTACTAACATAAAAATACAGCATTGCAAAATATTAACATGACCCAAAGTTCATTTATGATATGAATACCTCAAATACACATTGGACATGACGTTGAGTGTGACAATTCAATATCAGAATTAACGTTATGTAAGTAGGATTTCAATCAACAATTTTAAAGATTAAGTAATTTATATTTGTAAAAGAAAAGTAACAATTGTCTTATTTAATGATGCCTCTAGAGCGCATTGATTTCTTATCTTATCTTTGGCTATTGGATATCATGGTCATTCATACATATTTCTTTAAAGGAATCCTGCTGTCACCATATAGGCTACTCTCTCTAATAAGCAGCAGATGTTTTATACACACTTTCCTATAGTCAGAACAGCACATACCACGACCTTTCACGAACAAGTTGTGTACCATTGATTGGAATGGAAAATAGTCCAATCTGCAAATGGGTCTACTGAGAAGGATCGATCTGATGACTTACAGCTTCACAGGTCGACATCCTACTATTTGAGTAATTTATATTTGTATGCTGGCCTTGAATTAATGCGGGTGATGGTGGTCGGACTAAAATGCAACATGAAATTAATGCGAGTACAGTAAAGTAGTTTCCAAACAACACACGTTTTGTGCAGCAATTAGCTGGTAAAGCAATTCAATTTAACTTAACTGAGAACATTCAAGTCTGTCAGAAACGAACAAGTGTTAATTCACTAATCACAAGTGGTGGGCAACTTACCGGAGTAGTGATAAATATTTTTAATCAGACTTTTATTATGTACTCATGCCGTAAGTTGTATCTTGTGTTGTTTTTAATAGTTTTTAAGAAAATACGAGTGATTATCATGTACTGGTATTTTAATGTCCATTTGTTTTGTTTGAAGGTCCCTGTTAAAGTCAAATTCTGAAATTCTTTCGGAAGGTCTTGCACAGTTCAGCATTTTTACTTTTACAGGTCAAATAGAGATTGTTGGAACAGTACTCTGACATAGAGTTCCACAAACTGTAAGAATTACTTAAACATGTGACACCACAAAGATAATATCGTTTATAGATGATGACTTGTCATAAATAATAGTTCAAAGTTTTAACAACAAAAACTCATACTTTATGTTTCCTTATAACAGGGCCGGGTTTAGGCCTTGGGGTGCCCGGGCCACTTCAGGTTTGTGGGCTCTCAACATAGAAATTAAATTACAAGACAAATAATGTTTTTTACTAAAATGAATGAATGAAACTAATTTTATAATTATTACATTTTTATAACAAAGGAAGTCCTTTGTCTAGAGAGCCCCTCTTAGAGGGGCCCTGGGGCAATTGCTCCTTTATAAATCTGGGCCTGGCTTATAGTAACAGAATCATTACTCCCTGCTAACCGAAAACAAACCTTGCTGAATACACGAACAATTCACATAACAGTCACACTGTCACGTCGCTACCTATGCATACTACTTAATGTACAATTCATTATCCTCTTGCACTATTTTATTCTGTCGAAGGTGGTTTTATTGGCATGGCAACGTATCATGTTGGTGGAGAAATCGAAGATAATTGGCTGAAATAATTTGGAATGTTTTCAGTGTCACGATGTCGTCTCACTGGGCGCGTCACTTTCTTCATCGAAACTGATGTCCCACGTCTGTTAAAATAAAAAAAAACGACATTACAGTAACTTATTTATTAAATAGTCCATGTCACACTGTAAGCAAGTGCAAACAATTTCTCTCTGCGTCATATTTTTTTACATACTAAATCTTTTACAGGGTTCTTGCACATTTTTCTTAACAAAAAAATAAAGACTTTTCAAAGACTTTCAAGGAAGGTTTTAGCAATTTTCAAAGACATTTTTTTTCATCAAAAACTGCCAGTCATCCATAGTTACCTCGACAAACATCAAACAGAAGATTAAAGGGAAGCAGAAAATAGGAGTTCATTTTTTCTTCTTTTTATGGAAAAGATAAGACAGAAATTTAAGATTTTCACAGACTTTTATTGACAAACCTGAAATTAAGACATTCAAGATCTGGAAAAATTATTTTTTTAAATAAAGACTTTCAAAGATTTTCAAGATGCGCAAGAACCCGGTTTTATAATAAGCACTTCTTTATTACCAGATCTGGTATTATCACATCTTGTGCTTAGAATTTTAAAATTTCTGACTAAATCCCTGCAAGCTCACCTCATCATACATGGTCTCCTGCTGCATCTGTGTGAGTCCAGTGAGATCCTCCAGGTATGTCGGCTTGTTGAAAGCTCTCAGTAAAAACTCAAAACCCACTTCCTTGTAGTTGTTTATCACCTGGAGTATACAGAAAAACAGTTGTCATGTGAACAACTCAGTTACCTTGTCATGTGAGCTACTCAGTTACGTTGTCATGTGAACAAATCAGTTATGTTGTCATGTGAACAACTCAGTTACGTTGTCATGTGAACAACACAGTTACGTTATCATGTGAACAATTCAGTTACCTTGGTAACAATATCTCATAGTGTTTGATATATGGTGAGACCTCGTTTATCTGGATGGCATCGTTTTTCCGAAAGGTGTTCGTATTAACAAATTTCCGTACTACTGAAACATTTGGAGTAATCTCCCTTGAATAATAAATGAAGGAGAATAACTCTGAACACAAATATAAGCAATTTATTTAGTACAAATTGTATTAACACACCTCATTGTTGGTTTAAACAATGTTTATTAATGTTTTAACTTTGGGATTGGCCAAAGGCCTAAGTCTTGTTGTGTAAGCAAGTATACAATTTTCAATTCAATTCAATATGTTATTTATGTTTCACCTTCTAAAATATAATACACCAAACCTTAATTAACTGTTGCAAAGATAAAGAGAACATTAAAATAACAGTTGTGCTAACTAGCATTCTTACAGTAAGCACCTGACAAGCATTAAGAAAACATTGATGTGAAACCTTTTGTAGCCATGTTGGCTTGTGTCGATTACACAAATGGTCATGAGTGATCAATCCTTTTCTTTTCTGATTGATATTAAAGGAATTAATGATGTACGGTTAAATGGAGCAGATTGCCTTTATTTGTCACACATTGTTTTGGATTATGACTGTCTGGTTCTGGAAACCAAATTTCCATATTAACAGACACATTTACAGTGTGGGAGATTTGTTTTCTTGAATGACCTTTCGAAAGGTGGGATTTCCGGATTACTGGAGTCCGGATAAACGAGGTCTCATTGTATCTCTTCTTTAAAAATAAAAATAAATTATTTTATTCTTTAGTATAGTTTATTACAGTACAATTCTCTTAATTACATAGGCATTTTGTCCAAATATTTTATGTAATTAACAGGATTATTCCTTTATCAGAAATGCCCATCTAAAATCATGTTACTATTTTTGTACTATCTGGTATAAAATCAAAGTACATTCATGAAACAGTGATCGCAAAAATCAGAAATATTAAATATATATTAAGTAAGGAATTCTTTGACCATATAACTTGAATGCTATAACAGATATAAAAATAGTGTACGGTTACACTTACTTCGTGATCAGTTTTTATTTGATAAAAATAATTGGTACTTTGGAAGAAACAAATTAAGTTTTCTACATTTTCTTATGCAATTAACTAGACATTAGAAAGAAAGCATATACAATTAAAAGAAATTCTTTATATATATTTGCATACAAATGGTTCTGTGCAGCAGAATATTATGCAAATAAATAGAATATGCTATTATCAAAAATGCAATTAAGTGGACTAGACTGTATTACCTTTAAAACAGAACTCAATTATTAACAATATTTCACTTCTTTCAAATATACAGAAGTTATCTAATTCTTTAGTATGTGTATTGTTACCGATTATGTAAAACATGTACGTAGACGCATATCAAAGAGATAAATCTCAGTGACACACGTAACATCAGTGAGTAATGTGACTGGTAAGAATGGTCACTGTAATAGTTATTTAATTTGTGCTTACTGTTTCTGAGCAGGCTGTACACTTGTCAAATGCCTGGCTTGCTGGAAGAACGTGGTGGAATCGAGCCATGAAACCTCGAATCTGAGAAAACAAGAATATCATAAATCTGAGAAAACAAGAATATAATAAATCTGAGAAAACAAGAATATCATAAATCTGAGAAAACAAGAATATCATAAATCTGAGAAAACAAGAATATCATAAATCTGAGAAAACAAGAAATTCTTTGATCTGAAAAACAAAGAAATGGTTAAATCTGAGAAAAAAGACCCTGCTGATCTGAGAAAAAAAAGAAAATCATAAATCTGAGAAAAAAAACAACCCTGCAGATCTAAGAAAACAAGAAAATCATAAATCTGAGAAAACAAGAAATTCTTTGATCTGAGAAACCAAGAAATTGTTAAATCTGAGAAAACAAAAAAAACCTGCTGATATGAGAAAACAAGAAAATCATAAATATGAGATAAAAAATTCTTTGATCTGAGAAACAAAGAAATGGTTAAATCTGAGAAAACTAAAAATTCTTTGATCAGAAAAAAAAGAAAACTGTGGGTCTAAGAAAATCCTAAAACTGGGACCCTTCCCACACCACAAAAATCTAAAAAAACAAACAAAACATGGATCTGAGATAACATTTTCGGATACACTGTTGAAATATAAATTGTATCTGAACCTAAATCAATAATCCCATCAAGGAAAGTATAGAATTAAAATGAATCTTACGTTACAATTCTTTTTCATTAGAATCAAGCTGAAAACTTTCTCAAGGGGAGATAATCTGTAGAAACAACATATATAAGTTTGTTAAAGAAATTATCTCACATTAAGAATGCAAACTTATGATCCCACTCTTAATAAACAAAATGTGTATAATTCAGGAATTTACTAATTCCATTTTTCTGTTTCCATAACTACCAGCCACATTAATACGTACTTGGTGAGGTACCATTCCTAGACAGCACTCTGATTCGTCATCCAAATTTTGGTCCTTGTCACTCGTGTCAGCTGGGGCTTCCGCTCTGAAATACACCAGATAAAAATAAAGTACTGGTGCAGGGGCAGATGCAACAACATTGGAAGGGGATACAACATTTTTCTTTCTTTCTGGGGGAAAGTGTTCATAGTATGTTATGACCAAATTATAGATGGAAGAACTGTGAGGCGGTCGGTCTTTGGATCGATCCTTCTCAGTAGACCCATTTGCAATCTGGGCTATTTTCTATTCCAACCAGTGCTCTAGAACTCATTCATCAAAGGCCGTGGTATGTGCTGTCCTGTGGGAAAGCGTACATAACAGCCCCCTTGCTGCTTATCGAAAAGAGTGGCCTACGAGGCGGCTGTGGGTTTCCTCTAAAGAAATGTGTCAGAATGCCACATGTTTGACATCCAATAGCTGATGATAAGATAAAAATCAGAGCTCTAGAGGCGTTATTAAATACATGTAAAACAAATGTTACTTTTTAAAGCAGGAAGAAATAACAATTGGTTGTAATGGCGTTCAGAACTGCCTATTTGATGTTATATGATCAAAAAAGGACAACAGTAACAATAGTACATAAAGAATAGTGAGAGATGGTACTGAGAATAGAAATCTATAATACAACTGTCATTGTTATGTTTAAATAATATTGTTATAACTTTTGTCACATACATGTATTAATAATGACTAGAGGAGTGGGATGTAGCTCAAATTGGTAGCGTGTCTGCCTGTGAACTGGTCAATCGTCGGATCGATCCTTCTCAGTGGACCCATTGGCAGTTGGAGCTATTTTCAGTTCCAACCAGTGTTCCACAACTGGTTCATCAAAGGCCGTGGTATGTGCTGTTCTGTCTGTGGGACGGTGCATATAAAAGACCCCTTGCAGCTCTTTGAAAAGAGTAGCCTATGTGGCAGCAGTGGGTTTCGTCTAAATACATATGTCAAAATGACCATATGATTGACGTCCAATAACCGATGATAAGCTATAAATCAATGTGTTCTAGAGGCGTCGTTAAATAAAACAAACTTTACTTTATATGATTGACATCCAATAACCGATAATAAGATATAAATCAATGTGTTCTAGAGGCGTCGTTAAATAAAACAAACTTTACTTTATATGATTGACATCCAATAACCGATGATAAGATATAAATCAATGTGTTCTAGAGGTGTTATTAAATAAAACAAACTTTACTTTATATGAATGACATCCAATAACCGATGATAAGATATAAAACAATGTGTTCAAGAGACGTCGTTAAATAAAACAAACTTTACTTTATATGATTGACATCCAATAACCGATGATAAGATATAAA
>JAULBS010074646.1:0-20581 GCA_032355785.1 Symmetromphalus regularis
CCTCACAAGCACATTTTCTCCCTTGGGTTGGAATTGCCTTGTCTATACCTCACAACGGTGATAGATTCTATTAATCCTAAAATATACTCAATGAAATTAAGAGCCAATAGACTTCTTGATCAATTTTTGCTAGTGTTATATTATTTCACTTAGTTCTGATCACAGATGACTTCTAAACGTCTTATCTATGATACATGCAATAATCATGCAAGTTGTGGATTTTTCATGCATTTGGAAAAACGTGATCAAAATCTACTTTTTAGGTATGATTAAAAAAAAGGCCAAAATCATAAACTGGCCCTTAATTAATTGTTTTCAGTATAAAAAGAACACAATAGGCTTTGATAGTTCAGTAAACCCCCAAAATTCCAGAGCACTTTAAATGTACAACTATGGTTTTCACCTCCTCCCCTTCCAAAAATTGTAAAATTGTGTAAAACATCAAAATTTATGGCCAGTCTGTTAAAACTGTAAAGCTTCTAATGTTGTTTTTATATCATGTGAACAAAATATTTTATGAAATTTACAAATTTAAATAACAAAATTTTAAATCTAATGTCCAAAAATCAAATTTTGCTAAATTCAATACAAAGACTGCCAAATAAAAAAATATGTAAATAAATTGCCTCCAACATATTATTATTATGATTGATTGAACAGCCTTGATGAGAGAAAATCTCCTCAACTCACCTGCAAGTCTTTATCCTGATCCTGTTTCTTTAAATATGTTATAACATCAATTGTGTCCTGCTCAGTGTTTATCATCTGTGTCTGTAATGCATCATTCTCCAACATCAGCTTCTTGGCATTCTCCCTGATGTAGAAATAAAAAGATATATTATTACAATGCACTATTTTGGGATGAACAATTAAAGTATTTTAAGCACTCCCTGTTTGTAGAGAGCTCCAAACCAAGACAGGTAAAAATTATAAACAGTTTAGGACATATATCCTATAAAACCAAAGTCCTGTAAAGATGATTTTGGCAAATACTGGATTCCCAGACACACTTAAAAATTGAACAATGTATTATTAGTATGTAGTAATTTTTGAAACACAAACCCAGTATCTGATCAAATTCAGTAACTATG
Organism: Symmetromphalus regularis; assembly: GCA_032355785.1. Taxonomy (NCBI): domain Eukaryota; kingdom Metazoa; phylum Mollusca; class Gastropoda; order Neomphalida; family Neomphalidae; genus Symmetromphalus; species Symmetromphalus regularis. The sequence goes on from JAULBS010074646.1 coordinate 1,092, forward strand.
AGTATGAAGTTAAATGTACATCTATGCCATGGAATATAACGGGCATTCAAAAATTACTCAGCTTCATTTTTTCTGAAAGAAATTTCATAATGAAAACTTGCTATGTCTGTGTAAAATTGGAATAACTGGACATAAATAAATTGCATACTAGTATTTGATGTGATGTGTTATCCCAAAATAGAATAAATTCCCTTATATCATTAATATAACTAGTGGCAAGTCCCAAAATGTGATATCAAACATCTAGTTCATTTGGTTATCTACATTTATCAAAATGTTGGACTTTGTGAGTTTTGTAAAAGCACTTTATCAATTATTGGTCAAAGCTTTTTAATCATAGTTCACCTACCTGAATTCTTGCTTTGCACGTTCAGTCATATCAAGTCGGGCTTCCCATACTCTAGCATTAGCTGCAGCTATGGCAACCACAGATTCATTTTTCTTTCCTCCTTTCTTCACTCCTTTTGCCCTGTTAACAAGATTGTGATATTTTAAAGATAGCTGTGCGAGGGTATAAGAATCAGATGAAAATTAAATGTACAAGTCTAAAAACAAAGCAAAAGGAATTCAAAAGTCAGTTTTTGATTGATTTTGATTTAGTTCAAATTTATTTTGTATCAGGCCTGGAAACAAGCATCCAATTAAACACAGTTTGATACAAATTTGTGAAATATGGAAGATTTGACAATTGAAAAATTAATTCTATTAGTCATTTTATCCAACACTGATCTTTTAACTTTTAATGAAAATTAAGATTTCTATATATAAAATTACAGCTTATTTATATTACTAAAATTGAGCTAAATCAAATAGTAATAAAACTGAAGTTGTAGCCCGATATATTTTTAATTGTGTGTATTAAATTGTATGACAGGAACAGTTTCTGTAATGGCTGGCACACACTGATTGATATCAGATATTTTGACTGGTAATGCAAAACTAATTATTTCCTGGCCTGTATATATGTATAATTATAAAAATTATAGCTCAGGAATTTTACCCCCTAACTCTACCCTAACCTAGAGGTGGAAATTCGGAAGTCTTGCCATAACTAGTGATAAATATGTATTTAACCAAGTTAATATCTATCATTCTAAGGTCCATTTTTTGTTTTGTTTACATTTTTATATCCTCTGGCCCTGTGTGTGTTGCAAACAATCTATGTACCCATTGAAATAGGTCTCCCACTGAAACAGAGCACCTGACCATATCACGCAGCATGCTTTTCGATTGTTGAGGATATGCACAACCATTTGAATATGGGTTGTTTCACCCTAAAACCTGTTCACACCATAGTCGTTTCGATCTTATTCCCATTTGCACTGGGTCGTTTCGCCCCTTAGATAGGTCGGTTCGCCCTTTGTCCTGAGTCATTTCACTCTAAGAGAGGGTCGTTTCACCCTATTGTAAGCCAGTTGAAAATGCATACAAAACTATTTATCATTTGTTTAATAAATACAAGCCCAACACAGTCAACTAATGTCTACGATATAAATATAACAACTTTAAATAGCACACCATATCTTTCTTTAAACATGTAACTTGTATTAGGTATTATAAGTAATTAGTGGTAACATGCTAAAAAAAATAATGCGATGTCATTTCATAAAATGTCCCTCCATTACCAAAAATATGTTTAAAAAAAAATACTTAAACTTAACTTCAAGCAAATTTATTATTATTGTGGTTTGGGCGACAATCGCATCCAAGTGTGTGTGTGTATTGGGGGGGGGGTTATAGACGGAACCGGGGGCTTCTTGGATATTTATGATATTTTCTTTTTGACAAAAAAACATCAAATGTAAGTAATATATTTACTAGCTTCTATTCTGCATCATCATAGCTTTCATTTGACACCAAAATCAACCATCTAGGATTAAAATTTAACAAGATATCACATTTAAAACATTAACAAATATATCAAATATTGCTATTGAGATCAATTGGCCAAGGGGAGTCTCTATGCACACACATGCTATAATCCCTCATGAATGGTACAATTGATGGAGGGGGCGTGGGGGGCACAGAAAAAAGGTGAGCGAAGGTCAGCAGTGTTTCTGCAGGAAACCCTCATACTTCGAAAACTCTCCAGATTTCTGCCACTTTATTTTGTTACCGAACCAGAAAATATACGATTTAGTGATTTTTAAAAATTAAAATGTGAGAAGGGGGGAGGGCCATAGCCCCTCACCATAACCCCCACCTACTCTGTGGTGGCTGTAATACCAGTCAGATAATTACATACTAGATCTGGCGTACGAGAGTAGAAGTACAATCCCTAAATCATAGGGGTGCAATGATATACCAGTTTATTGCAATATTTGCCGAGTGCAATACATATCACAATATGGTTTCGTGTATCATGATATATCTACCTAATGAGAATCCATCTTATAAAACCTATGACTATAACAGTAAGTTATAAAAGTTAAACTTAATTAAAACATATACATCTACTGTAAACAATAATAAACAATAAACAATAATCAATAATAAACAATAGATTACTAAAATCACATGTTTACATACTAGTGAATGATAGTAGGTGGGTCTGTTATTTGAGGGAGGAAAAGCTAAATATTAAGAATAAACTGATAATTGGGTAAAATCATGGTTTAGTTATGTATATATTTTATTTAGAAGTCTAGTGTGTGAGTAAGGCGTGTGACATTAATTGTATTTAATAATTATGTTGGGAGTCTATAAAGATATAAATGGTCTTCTCAGTATATCGCTATCCAAATGAAATTGATTCATAATAAACAACCAGTAAGCTGAATATCATTTATTACAAAACAAACAACAAATATATATCCTGATGGAGGGGTGAATCGACTCCATTGTGGGGGGCAAAACGACTCACTACAATGGGTGAAATGACCCTCTTTTAGGGCGAAACGACCTGGTGCAAAACGACCCAATGTGAACGGAAATAAGGGCGAAATGACGCGATACCCAACCACTCAGAATCAGATGCATGGTTGGTTTCTAGTGACAAGGTTTGAGACAGAACCTTTTTTATTTTGACATTTAATTGATCCTTCAATTAATAATAAATGTCACAAAATTAAAAACAAATTCGATTAATCATGATTAAAGACGTTAAAACTATTTTTGTTAATAAACATCATCGGTAATAAAGTTACATAATATTAAGTAAGTCAGGTTCATCAATAAACCAAAATATTACGTGTGCTAGCTTACCCTTTCTTCCCTTTTCCCTTCCCTTTGCCCTTTTTCCCTTTTTTCGGCATCCTGGCTGATTTTCTTGCAATATAAAATTACAGATGAGCAAAGATTCAACTTTAATTTCCTTTCAAGTAAGTGTTTTCTGGACTTGACATGGCCGCCATTTGTTTACATTGTCATGGAGATTGTGTAATTCGGAAGTTCAGCGTAATGTCTGCTTTTCGGAAAACATCGACTGATTCCGTAAGAATGTGGTTCAAATAATTGGTTTTTCAATCAGTCACTCAGTGTACAATTGATATGGTGCCAAAATATGTTATTGCCTAGCGTTATATAAATATTATTATAACAGAAATACTGATTTTAGAAGTAAAGAGCTAGCTGATGGGAGTAATTTTTTGAAAACGCCTGACTGGTTTTCGTAGGAAATATAATAAGAACCAAGCTATGATTATTTTTAGTTCGGCCTTTTCCGTAAACTAAATATAAACAGAAAGGTAACGCGTTAACTAGCAAACTTAAAAAAAAGAAAAACTTGTTTACTGTTCAATGAATAACTATTGTTTCCATGAACTGAAACAGTGTAATATGATAACGCCATGATCGTTGCCAATTTTGGTTATAACATTGGCTTGTTAGTTTTGTAGGGTTTGTAGAACTTTTAAAGTAACATCGTCAAAGTTGCATTATATTTTTTTTGACACGTTGCTCAGCCTCAAGGTGGCAGTTATACAAAAACTGTTTGTGTTGAAATGTAGTTGAGTATAGTAAAAGAATATACCTTCAGGTGCATGTTCACAACAAATTATTGTGAATTAAATCAATTTATTAGTAAGATCCTTGTCCAAAACGGACGGGCTGCTTATTGATTATTGGTTATTGATTTTCAATAACCAATAATCAATAAGCATTAATTAACATTATAGTAAGATCCAAGTTTTGCAACAATCTGTATTATCTGAAGTATTCTCATCATGCCAAATTGTGTTGCACTATGAGGAACTGGCTATGGCACATGCGCAGTTGAGTAACATAACATGCTTAACGACATCAACGTTTATGTTGTTGAATTTAATAATGCAATCAATAAAACAGTTATTTCTTACTCACCTGTATTTTGCGAGAAAACCAATTTCTAATGTGTTGTCAAATGTTATAATTAATTTACTAGTGCCAAAATGCATCCCATTCTTGTCATTATCGCAGGTAGCTGTCAGAAACATGTTCCCGCCAAAAAGAATTACAAGTAATCATGAATGCAGACCAAACACAGATATATCCGACCTAAGAAGTGGATAATTCCAATCACTAATATGTGACAAATCGCTTTGTAAAACCTGCCCTAATATTTGATTAAATCTCAGAGTGGAAAAAAGCAGTAATCTACACTTCTGTCCAAAAAATATTTTTTGTCTTTTTTTCTGCCCTTTTTTTGACCTCTATGTGATCAAGACTTGTATTGCCAACGTGTATGGTGTGATATTTTAAAATTCACAATTATTGTGTATTCGGAAATAACATACGACGCATTTTGAACAGAGGATTCGTTTTGGCACTTTAGATATAAATTTAATATCGTCACTGAGAAACGTGATTCATGGAAATATAAGCCCCTACCTACTATAAAAATTTAACATCTAAAAAAATTCACCCTGATCCAGTGCTTGCTATGTTATGTAGCAGCCATCCTTCCTGTTGCCAAGATCACATGAGTTTGTTATTTTATAAAAACTATTTTGCCTACGTTAATAATTTTTATCTGGTCAAGTAGATAATGTTTAGGTGTATTAGTATATGAAATATGACTACTGTACATGCAACCACTATATGCAGTGTTTTACTTCCCAGGTGACCCCAGGCTACCGGGCAGTAAATTGTATGACTGCTCATTTAGGTCTTCTATATACTAATTTTCTGACATAGACCATCATGTATAGGGTCTGCAGTATCGCTATTCAATGTACATGCTCATGTATGATGTGCTAATTTTCTGACTGTCTAGACAAACTCCCGTGGCCTACAGCTTCCATGTGAACACTGCTCTGCAAGTTCATGGCAGCACTGGGTGGGGATCAGCCTTCTGTGTTCAAGGTTTGACAAAAAGCAAAACCAGCAAATCAAACTTGCTCCCACACTATATATGACTGGCAGTAAAATCCCCCCATTTAAACAGTTCACAGAAGGCTAACACGGGGCTAGTATGCATTGGAGAAGTTAACAAAACAGTTTTTCTTTGTCTCTGAAACCGTATTTTTTATTATTACATAATGAGAATATATTTTAGTGTTTTCATTGGTCGAAAAGCAGTCACATGACCACCTGTAATTTGTGATATTTCCTCCAAATCGGTGTCACTGGTCCATTAAAAGTGATATTGACCGTAGAACGTTATTGGATTACATCACATCATTCAAAGTTCATTAATTCGTCACAGGTTTCTACATTTTTCATCTTTGTTACAAAGATGATGTCATTAGTTACAGAGTATGTAGAAATCATCCAGTGGGCAAGAAAAATAAATATATAGCATAGTGTGAATTTACTAATTAAATGTAACTAATTAATCAGCATTATGTAATAAAACAGTTACAGGCCCCTCATTCAGGCAACATCATTTTTATTCCCAATATGAACTCATTGGATTATTTACCATTCCAGTCAGTGGTCCACAACTGGTATATCAGACAACTGTTATATCAGAGGTTGTATCCTATATCAGTTGCCTATGTCACTAGCTGCACCATTATTTACACATTACTGGAAATTTAGTTTACAGTTTTTGTTGTAATGTGTACAGTCATTTAATATTTACATTTCTTTATTTTATGCAGGTCGTGGGTACTGCTGTGTAAAGAAAGTTGGTGGAGTAAATATTTTTTATCTAGCCAGTAATGGTTGTATCAGTGCAAGGTTACCTTCAAGCACATGACTTTACTCATCTTTGTTCATGTTTAACTATGACAATGTTAGCTGCATATTCACTGCTACTATACATACTGTATACATTCCATGGAACATCATCTGCATCAGTGTTGACATCTACTGCAGCAGCATCATCATTGGATTCAGAAACAAACTTTTATCAGACTTGCAGTGTGAACAACGTCACAAGGGTGCAGTATGTAGCAGTAGTTGATGCTGGGAGTACAGGGTCTCGCATTCATGTCTACATGTTTAAAAAGAGACTAGGTGAGTAAATTTAATGTTTAAATATATACAAGTTTTCATAGCAAAGGGTTTTTGTTTTTTTCTTTCTTTTTCCCGATGTTAAAAAAAATATTAATGTCCTAACCAGCTTTGCATTTTCTGAAAAGCTAATCTAAAAAATGTGTTCTTGTTCAAAATGTAACATCTGGAAACTGTTATAGGGATTTATGGGGTGTGAATCATTTATTTGTTAATATTTCAATATTTGTTTTTTATTTGTAGATGATTCCCTCATTTTTCAGCAAGAGACCTATGTTGAAATGAAACCTGGTTTGTCAGCATTTGCCTTTACTCCAACAAAGGTGAATGTGTTTCTTCACTAGTTTACATATCTGGAAAAAATAAGTAATTATTTGCCTGTGGTATAATTTTATATTACATATTGTATTATTCTTGTATCTATGATTCATAGGTAGAAATGATTGATTGATAAATGGATGGATGGAAGCCAAAAATATATAGCCTCATAAATGACCGACAAGAGTAATTTCCTCTTATTTCCATGTCATCATCTTGTATCAGATATGATGCAAACCTCATTAAGAGCATTGTTTATTTATGAAATACATTACCAAGGCTTTCTTTATTCATTAAATTGTCATTTTGGTTTTTAGCATTTATTTGAGATTGATTTTAGTGGTTAAAATTATCTAAATGTATTTGTTGTGTAAACTTTTATGTTATCATGTAACAATCATTAGTTAATATTCATAAGATGAAACAGGTTGTTGACTGTACAATGTTTTACTCACTTAAGTAATGTAAACCAAAGATCACTTAGATGTATTTTTTAAAATTATCTGCATCATTCATTGTAAAACAGTTGTTTAATATATGGTATAGAGGATTATCATGGGATATATTTTAGCCTCTTTATTTTAAAATAAATAAATTAATATGTGTAAGTTGTTCCATATTGTTTTCATTAATTAAACTGTTTTCAGGGGTTAAAATGGTAAAAGAGAGGTGTAGGTGGTGGCATGTACCTCTCATTTTCCACCAGCACTTTGAATGTGGGCCAGACAGGAGAGTGTGAATAAAACAATTATAAAATTTTTTTACAGGGAGCTAACAGTTTACGCTATTTGTTGGAAGTTGCTAGACTTACAGTTCCACTTGAGTTACATGGACAAACTCCATTGGTAGTCAAGGCCACAGCTGGTTTGCGTCTGTTGGCACCTAAAGTTGCCGATAATCTTCTTGATGAGGTGAGTTAATTATTACTATATAATAGTAGTAACCCTATTCTTTATCTTTTCATCTTTTTTGTTCATGTGTACTTTTGTATTTAGGTTACAGTGACCTACATTTAAAAAACATATACCCTCAGGTTCATTTTTCTTAAAATATGCTATTGTCTTCTTTTTGTTGTATAATAAAGTTATTTCTGGAGTTCAGATGCAATTATTGCCTTGGGTGACCTTGGGATATTGAAGATACGCTAGGGGCACAACAGCAAATGTAAAATTCTTTATTTGCAATATGTCAAATGCCTTCTTTCCTTCATGAAATTCAACCCTTGTAAATATTTTTAGTTATTTGTTAGTGAAAATTTGTACTGACAAAAAAGTATATACATGTAACCTATGGATAGTGTTTATTTTATTTGATTTCTCAATGTAGCATGAATGTTTGTCCACATGGCAGTGTGGTCTAGGAATATTGATCACACAAGCTGGTAGAAGATACAGAGACATAATTATTTAAAGATGATAATATATAGTATTATGTACTACTACTAGCACACTGATAACACTTGGAACAGATACACATATGTACATGCATGCATGCATGCATGCATACAGACAGACTGATGATCATGATGATAATCAACATACTAACATACTACATGCATGCAGACAGACAGACAGACTGATGATGATGATGATAATCAACATACTAACATACTACATGCATGCAGATAGACAGACTGACAGACAGACTGATGATGATGATGATAATCAACATACTAACATACATGCTGTAATGAACAGAATAACACGGCAGCCTGTACAGGAAGACTGACAGACAGGCCATCCTATAGCCCTAAATGCTACAATGATTCAATGGTTTTCCATCACAGACACACATACAGATAGATGAAAGGACAGACAGCAGGCCTGTAGCCCTACATGCTACAATGATTCAATGGTTTTCCATCACAGACACACATACATATTGATGGAAAGACAGACAAGACAGCATCCCTGTAGCCCAACATGCTACAATGATTCAATGGTTTTCCATCACAGACACACATACAGATAGATAGAAGAACAGACAGCAGGCCTATAGCCCTACATGCTGCAATGATTCAATGGTTTTCCATCACAGACACTCATAAATACTGATGGAAAGACAGACAAGACAGCAGGCCTATAGCCCTACATGCTACAATGATGTATTGGTTTTCCATCACAGACAAACAAACATACAGATAGATGGAAGGACAGACAGCAGGCCTATAGCCCTTTATGCTACAATCTTTGGGTTTCCATCACAGACACACATACATATAGATGGAAGGACAGACAGCAGGCCTATAACCCTATATGCTACAATCTTTAGTTTTCCATCACAGACACACAAACATACAGATAGATGGAAAGACAGACAGACAGCATGTCTATAGCCCTACTTGCTACAATGATTCAATGGTTTTCCATCACAGACACACATACAGATATATGCTACAATCTTTTGTTTTCAATCACAGACACACAAACATACAGATAGATGGAAGCGCAGACAGCAGGCCTATAGCCCTATGTGCTACAATCTTTGGTTTTCCATCACAGACACACAAACATACAGATAGATGGAAAGACAGACAACAGACCTATAGCCCTATATACTGCAATCGTTGGCTTTCCATCACAGACACACACACAGATAAATGGAAGGACAGACAGCAGGCCTGTAGACTGTGCTACAATCATTGGTTTTCCATCACAGACATACAGATAGATGGAAGGACAGGCAGGCATACAAATGATAATACACTAAATTGAACAAAGTGACATTACAGCCTGTTTGAACAGATTATTGATTTTCTGTCATGTTAGTGAAGCTAATCAAATAATACAGTTAATCAGCTGAACAGTCGTATTAAATTCTACCTCACTAAGATATCAGTCTGAAACTGACATTGCATGGCTTAACTGACAGACAGACAGACAGACAGAGTTACAAGCTGCCATTTAGCAGCTCTAGGCTGAGATAATGTTTTTATTAGTTTAGTCACTGCATGTCTGGGGACATTTAATTCACCATATAAAGCTGGATATTTTTAAAATATAATTAAAACAAATTTTTATGTCATTAGATACACATGTAATGTAAGTACTGGCCATGTAAACATTTAATATCGAGACTGTGATCTAAATATCTATAAATTTGAAAATTAATACATTCTTATTGTATATACTTATAATCAGGGTAGATCCATGAGTGTGTGGAGCCACAGCTGCCTGGCTCCTATGTATGCATGAACCTATTGTGCCCCACTTGGAACAAAATATGCTTACTGATACAAAGCTAAATGTTTTGAAAGTGTGGCTAGATTTATCTTCATATAACAAGAGTTCTCTTATGTAATAGAACTGAGATTGCAAAGATGGAATAGATTATATATGCTTATCATGAAATTAAATTTTAAGAGATATTTTTTAATGTTTTTTTCTTTGATGTAGGTTTTCATATAACAAGGGTTCTCTTATGTAATAAAACTGGGATTGCAAAGATGGAATAGATTATATATGCATACCATGAAATTAAATTTTAAGAGATATTTTTAAAGGTTTTTTTTCTTTGATGTAGGTTTTCAAGATTTTGCGGGTGACAGATTTCTTATTGCCACCTGATGCGGTGGAATTAATAGATGGTATTGCTGAAGGTAAGTAAAGAGGTTATTAAAGTATGAATTCAGGGGAGGGTGAGTGGAGTGTCTAGATGATTTTGACTCTTCCTTTGGCTATAGTGTTTTTAAAATTTATAATTCATTAATGTTATATTTGATCTTACATTGGACCATTGGACCCCATTTTCAAAATTTCTAACTTTTTACCCCTTTCAAAATACCTGCATCTGCTTTTGTTTATTACATTATTATAATTCTTTTTTTATATATATAATAGCAAATCTGAACTGAAAATAGCTGGCTAGTCATGCAATATTTAAGATAAAGAGCCATAATAATATTGACTCATTTTATTATTTATTCTGATTTTGTGTTTTGATACACTACTTGATTAATATTGTTTTCATTTTTTTTTTTTTTTAGGCTTCTTTGGATGGGTGACGGTGAACTATTTAATTGGTAAGTTGCTTAATGGAGTGGAAGTTTCTAGAGGTTGACAGGTAGACTTGCTAACGATGAGTTATCAATCCATGTGTAAATGTATGTGATTTGAACTCACTAAACAGGGTTTATCTTTTTAATTTATTATCTGGTTTACAAAGTTTATGTCCCTAAATAAAATGAAAGTGAAATAATGAATGAAATTTTCTTTTTAAAGGTGTTTTTTTATCTCCCCACATTGCCTAACCAAAGAATTAAAAGAAATAATTCCAAAGCCAATTTATATTGTAAATAAGCACGATCAGTTACAATGACTGAATAATTTTGTTTTAAATATATAATTATATATATATTTAAAATTTTAAACGACAATTATTTATACATGTTTTTTTGCCATCTTCCAAATGTTTACATGAACAAAATCTACAAACAACTAATTAAAATATTAACACCTCACATTCCACCCAGATTATGGCTATAATTGCAGTTCCCAAAATAAGTGTGTCCATATAGAGCAGAGTGAACCAAAATTAAATGTTAAAACCTATTTCTGTTTGTTAAGTTCATTATAATTATGTAGAGGATATTAAACTAGTTGCCATTTATTATCAGATTTATGTCCCTAGTGAAATAATTTTTCTTTGTCACGAGGGACATAAATTTGATAATAAATGGTAAAGAGTTTAATATTCATTTATTATCCCAGCCAAATGCTATTGATTTTCCCTAAAATGTTTTAGCGGCCCTGTTTTTTTAAAAATACACTGTAATGAAATATCACACAGACTGTGCACTTAGCAACATTAGTGTGTTCATTCGCCTTTAAAAATAGTTAGTATTTAATATATTATTTCACGATTTTTTTTTTTTAACATTGTATTTTTAAGTAGCAATTTATGTTTACAACAACGAAGTTTTACGATTCTCTGAGATACAATAGGAAAATAGTTCATGAAGCGTATGGATGTCAAGGCCAGTGTTATTACCATCAGTTTTAGTACAAGAACTTTCATTAGATAAACAGAATGAAACAACCCAATAAAATTAATGCTGACAGACATTATGAAAAATAATTCCCAGTTATGAGTGTCAGCTGGGGTAATAAAATAAAATAATGGATCTCGGCTGTTGATATGGGGGATAGTAATGCAGAGATAAAACAACAGATAAATTTATACTTTACAATTTATAATCTTTAAAGAAAAACCTCAAATGCAATGTTTAATTATGTCTTGGTGAATAATTATAATAATTGTTCCAAATAAGTTTTCTATAAAAAGATTTCATTATTCTTGCAGATGCATTTGCTAATCAAGAGAAACTTGCAGTTTCCATGGATCTTGGAGGTGGATCTACTCAGTTATCTCTTGTTCCTAAACATAAGGTTTGAAAATTTGTATAATTATCTTAATCTTTGATTTAATATTATTTTGTCTCTCTTATATACTTGCATCCTTTATTTAGAATACTCTATTCTTTCATTATGATATAATCTGTTTTAGATTTGGTCTGTTATTTCCAAATGAACTGCTTATTATTAAAAAGTAAAGTGGCTGGCAAAACATTGCAGTATATGTAGAATGAAATTATTCAATTATAGTTATATTTTGTAATTAATATGTTAATTTTAATATGTAATTAATTATGATAGGTTGTTGGAGTAGACACCTATTAATTTTTATACATTTTCCTATATTATTGTTATATAATTATTTACAGAAAACCATGTCATCTTTACCACAACAGGATTTGAAAAATATTTATTTATTTAATTCTCACTTCAAAGTATATACTCGTAGGTAAGTGTACATACTCTTTCTATCAAAAACAGTAATAGCAAATGTTTTAACTTACAGAGACGAATTCTAATTTTTCTCAAAATCCATCATTTTCACTGCTACTTTTTTCATTCTTTCTTCTTTTAGCCATTAGTGTTTTTTTTTTCTTTAGCCTTCAGAATTTCAAAATGTTATTGATTCCAGCAAATTATGCTCACTGAATTCAGCTGCAATTATTTATAAATATTCTGTAACTTTATTTACAAATTTTCATTTAGTTAGTTATTCATATAACGTTCCATTTAAAATTGAAATACCAATAATACTCTGTGTGATCTTTCTCTGTTGACAGCTATCTTGGTTTGGGTTTGATGTCAGCACGATTCCAAATGATGGGCGGTACTGAAAATACTGAGGGTATTTATTTAGAATTTTTAAATTAAAATTGTAAGATATTCTTTTTTTACTTAACCTAGTTACTCTTATTAGTTCCACAGTCAGATATTTATTCTATTGCATGCCGGCCTTTAATTGTGTTTTAACTTCTTCACTTTTCATACTGAGATGCATTTTTATAATGTGATATAATTTGTTCATGATATCGTAAACAGAAACAAATTGTAATTCATAGTAAGTAATGATGATAAAATAGATAGTCTCAAGTTATTTTGAAATATTGTCTGATGAGAATCAAATTGTTCGTACTTTATATGTGTAAAATAAAATAAAAGTATATTTAGTATCATTAAATTCAGAATAAAATATTCACTATCCTGATCCATCTTGATTTTACAAATCTTTAAACACAAACAAATATATACAGTTCTGTTTCCCCAACAACTTTGACTGCATGCAATGTTATGAATCTTTTACTTTTTATAAAATCAGAAAATTATAGAACATTTTGATTTTCATGCAGTGGTATTGTGATTAAACATCAGATATCAAAACTAGGTCAAGGTGAAGAATATGATCTTAAGGAATTTTTTAAAGTGTGTGTGTTCTTACATTTGTGATTTCAGCATGAAAGTGGAGCGAGGTGAAATTGCATGTGAATATATTTAATGGTAATTTTGGAATTTCTTTTTCCTTTTAACAATCAATATTTAATATGCATATTTATATATTACTTTAGCAGGACCTAATGTTGCAGGTGGAATTTTAAAAAGCAGTTGTCTTCCCTCACAATATAAAAGTATTTGGAAACATGGACCAAATACGTACAGTATACAGTAAGTAAATGTATTTATTCACTGAAATTTCATGAAGTTTCCATGATTGTAAATACATGATTGAACAAAGCATACACTAATATTTTGGAGTTTTAGAGAATGTCAATTTAGAAATGTTGTTGATTGCTGAAAATCCATATTTTGAAGGATAAATTTTGTAGATGGCTGTGTTGTAAAGTGCTGGATGTTCATATGTTGTACAGATGTTTTAAAAAACTGGATGTTTTAAATATGTTTGAATGTAGTAAAGAGTTGAAAGTACATAATATTATGTTGTAAAGAGTTGGAAGTAGTCAATATTTACTGTATGAAAATTTTTCTGTATTGTTAAATTAATTATTGCAATTTCAATTGAAATCTATGTAAAAGTCAATATTTTATCAATGGATACTAATTTAGAAGAAGGAGGTCTCCAACATTTAGTACACTTTGTACAAATAGGAAAAAAAGAATTGCCAATTTAACACTTTTTTTTTTCATGTTTTTCAATGGTTTTATGAAAAACTTTTTTTAAACGTTCTCCTTTTCAAAACTTTATATAATTATGTGTGGCTTCTTTTTGTAGAGGAATGGATGCAGTAGATACAGGGTTTGATCTTTGTTATACCTCAGCAGTAAAAGTTGTCAGAGAAGCCAATATCACAGCTATCCCCGAGATGAAGCAGGCTACAATCTATGCATTTGCCTATTATTTTGACACAGCAGTCGATGCTAAACTTATTGGTAATATTGTCTTGTTTTTTTAATTTCTAATTAATTTTCTTACACACAGAGAAGAATGTCTGACAGCTTTATCCTGAATTCATGACTTTTAACATGGTTACAGGTTTCAGAAAACAGCAATAAAAACTTAATATTTGGGAAAATTGCTTCCCTATTTTGTATACCTATAATACTTAAGACTCGTTTAATACATCTGAGGTTGGAAATTCCACTTAAATAAAAATAATATTCAAAATTCCTGTTAGAGGATCACAGTTTTCCCCATAGACATATAGTGAGCATGACTATATATGTTGTTGTTTTTCTTTTTTAATGTATGTATATATTGTATAAATAAATTTTTGTAGTGACTTTGTCATACAAGGGGATTTTGGTTTGATTTTGTGTGCTTAATGTAATTTTTTGTTGTCAAACAGTTAACATCTAATGTTCCCTATGTAACAATGGTTTGACGCCATTGTTTCATATCATACTGCATTGTATATAGTTTAAAATATTAAATTCAAAATAGTTCTTTGCTAGGTGAAAGATATTATTTTAAATATGGTTTTTAAGAAATATGATAATGGCTGTTAACATGAAATCCATGATTATTATTTTTTTAGATGAGCATGGTGGAGAACTCAAGATACTTCATTACAAGAATGCAGCTCAGAAAGGTGAATTTAAACAACTTTTGTTTAATTATTCATTCCTATGGGGTTGCTCACAGTCACAAACTAGTTCCTGTTGTTACAAACCATATGCAGGTTGGAGTGGGTTATTGTCAGCATATAAATTTACATTAATCATTAAAATTTCAACTTAAATCTTTACAAATCCTTAAACTCACAAATTAGGGGGTAGTGGTCTGAAAATTTGTACCTTTCCAGTTTTCATAAAAATAGAAAGCCATTGAGAATTGAGAACAATCCCTAATTCACTAAATTTATTCTTAAACATTTTCTTAATTTTGCAATACGTAACATTAAATATTTTTTTGAAATCTTCAAATATTTCATCAGTTGGTCTGTATTACAGACACATTAACAATACTAAAGGATTTTATGGCTGTTTGAATCAACACCTTAAGTACATTGTTCAATGTGGTGGGCATTATAAAGAAAGTTTTTCAAGTCTTAGAGTTGATACAGTAATTTTGTAAGGAGAGTTGAAAAGTTGTATTAAAAATTTAATTCTGAAGTAGAGTGGTCAAAAATAAATTAAGATCTAATTATAATGTGAAAATATTGTTAAGCAAAGAGTGGGTTCTAACCCCCTCACATCCCCCATAACCACTTCTTCGCTGGATGTTCTTATGTTCAAGACTCAAGTTTCAGTCATGAATTTTAATGAGAAACATTTATGATCATTATGACAGAAAATTTAATACACCATTAAGATTGGCAGATAATCAACATAGATGTGACCTTTTTACATAAAATTATGTTTATAGTAATCTGTGTTTATATTTGCAGAATGTTCCAATCCTGGTGAAAAGCTCTTTCTGTGTATGGAACTAACTTACATTTACACTCTGCTCAGAGTTGGCTTTCAGCTAGATGATAGCACTGTTATCCATGTAAGTTTTAAATAATGTGTTCTTTCTTTATGTTATTTGAGCAGTCAAACACAAAAAGACGTGGCTCTTCTTTTTTTGCCAGTTATTCTTTTTTTGTGAGTGTTATAAGATAATTTGGGACTCAAAAGTTCAGTTTGACATATTGTTTGGGTTAGACAGAAGACAGACAGATGATGGTTTGAATTGCACTGTACTCGTGGATATATTCAACGGGTTATTAGCAGTTGTGTGATTCTTTGACATCTATAACTTAGTCTACATTGGACAGGGCAGGTAAAAAGTGCATGTTTGAAAAAAAATAGTTGCTCATGGATTTCCAAGCAGGAATCCAAATGGATTCTGATAGAATTAGATTTTTTTTTTAAAAGTCGTATTGGTTACTCTGTTAGTTATCTGATACAAGATGCTCAGCAGGGTATGAAACCACGTAATCAGAATTATTGATGGGCTAGATATTTAATGTTTATACCTTGTGAACAGGATGTAGCATCCATATCCATCTGTTTAATGGTCATTAGATTGATTCCCTTCATCAGACTCAACTGGGCTATTTCTTATTCCAGCAAGTGGTATTTATCTTGTGTAATAAAGATCATGGTATGTGTTATCCTGTATGGGGTGTTGTTAAACAATTCTTTCTTTTCATGCTGTGTTTGATCTAACTAACTGTTTGCTTATATTCAAATATTTGAACTTAACACTTACAGTTGGCAGACCTATGTATTCTCTATGTAATCAGTACTTTATCATATTTATAGCTTGGATAGTTTATATGTGTTTACTTGTAGTTCTAGTGTAGTATGTTATGACTTTGCTTGTGTCTAAGAACCCTAGGTGCATGTTATTAACTTAACAATAGTATGTCTTCTCTTTTCAGGTGAAACATATAGAAAATGGAGGAGAGTTGAGTTGGTCTCTTGGCATGGCATATCATATACTTTCTTCTCTAATAGACATGTTGTGACTAGCTAGATCTGATACATTTATATTCATTATTCACCAATAAATGAAGAAAAAGGAAATTTAGGACACAGAAAGAAGAGATAAAATATACGCATACTGAATATTTACAATATATGTCTATTGAGGAAAACTGTGGCCCTCTAACAGAAATTTTGAATATTATTTTTTATTTAAATGGAGTTTCCAACATCAGATGTATTTTGAAGGTTTCTGTCTCTGTAATGCTTATTTCATGTTTTTTATCATTTGTACTTTTTTTCACAGGCTTTTATGTTCTTTTTTTAAATCTAGTGAAAATAAAAAAGATAAATCCAGATGATAAAAATGAATATAAAACATGGTCTAGTGTTACACAGACAGAAATATTCAGTCTAAAATACACATTCTGTGAGACATTGAGTTGGCATTTATATTATCTACATTAGGTGACATAAGACAATTTGTTGTTGAGCATCCCCATCCACCTAGATAAAAATACATGTATCATGTTTAAGATATTTTGTTTTATAAACAAACAAAATCTACATCTTATGATGATGTTAAAAACTCATACCGTGTCTATGCAATTAAAAATCTCCAGACTGGGACCTTTATTTGTTATTTTTGTACTGATAAAGGATCAAATTTTTACACTGAATTCTTGGATCACAAATTTGTCATTTTAAAAATAGAAGTAAAAACTTCCTTCCCTCTCCTTTGAAGAAAGAATTCTCACCATCTAATTATTTTTAAATGGCTTTATTTGAGATCTGCAGGGAGACCTATAGGATGACCTATTACCTTCCATTAAGGTGGAGAGCAGGATACAGCAAGAGAGCTAGAGTCTTTTAAACATAACTATATTTGCTGCATTATTATATTTACATGTATTGATTGTTTATAGTTAGGTTTTGAAAAATACGGGTATTGAAATGCCTCTGTTTGAGACATCAAGATTTTCAAAAGATCAAACTTTATTTATAATTACAATCATATTAATTTTATTCTTCTTTATCCTTAAAACAAATTTCCTTAATTATCTCCTTTTTTCCTGTTTAATGAAATTATTCCTTTGTGTTCCTGAGAACTGTTCCATTGCTAATATGTTTATAAAGTTTAGCTTATGTTATAGGTGAGGGATATTTTGTTCTTCCATTAATATTGTGTTTATGTGAAACTTCAAAGAGCTTATTCCATGTCCAACAGTGATAACATCCAGGTTAATAACGGAAGGCTTGTATTTAAGTGTTTGTACTGGGGTTTGAGATTACTGGGTTACAGTCCATGTTTTTAGAACAGTTTGCATTTTTAAAAACTAAATGTCTTTTTGATTGTTTGGTTTTAATCATATGAAGATATAATGTGTATGTTCCATGTATATAATTATACTAACATTTGAAAACAAGTTATTTGAATACCTGTACTGTGCAATGTCACTATTATATCATAGACATAGTAGATATATTTAACATGACTATCAAAACTCAAAGGCTATGCAGCAGGGTGTTAATATTTAGAGACGTGACTGCAATAAACTATGCTAAGGACTTATACAAAACACTATGTTTTTTTTAATGAGACTTTTCCTTCTGATGGTAATTGAATGAAATATTAAACCACCATGAAAATGAAACATTAACTGATTTTTGAAAAATGTTTAATATTATCTGTATATGTATTTGTTTTTTAATTTACTAACATTTTGTATTCTTTTCAGTAATCATTTTTGTTATCAAAGCAACAATACACAACAGTCATAATTACAATAATTTGTGATATTATTTTTCATGTATAGTGCTTTTAATTTTGTTTGTATGATGTATTGCAGGCATTCCATTGTTTATTTCTGAGTGTAATATGAGTATTATGTATTTTAATATGTTTTTATGAACAATATTTTATTTCTGTAATTTTATGAGATCCATCAGTTTATGGTTATACATTTATGATTGAAAGCATATACATTTATACTTTACATTCTGCATGATTGGATAATGGACAAGATTTTATTTTTTTACTTCTTTATTATTTTAACAAACATGTATGTTATATTATACATCTATTAGAATAGATGTTTTATGTGATTAATCACTGAAATCATTTTGTATAAGTCTGTATAATCACAGTATGTAACATTTTAAAGTCACTTACATTATAAATTGTTTAAATAATATTGTTACAGATTGTTTATTTGTATAAAATATATCCAATGATATATGCAAAATGTAGTCAGATGTAACAGTTCTAAACACTGAAAAAGGGCAGAATACCAGACATTAATTAAGAGTGACAAAAATTATATTTAAATCAGTTATAGTAATTTTATTACAGCACATCCATCTTTAACCACAACAATGTCAATCAAAAACCACACAACAATGTCAGTCACAAACAATACAACAATGTCAATCACAAACCACACAACAATGTCAGTCACAAACCACACAACAATGTCAATCACAAACCACAAAACAATGTCAATCACAAACCACACAACAATGTCAGTCACAAACCACACAACAATGTCATTCACAAACCACACAACAATGTCAGTCACA
>JAULBS010074657.1:0-20581 GCA_032355785.1 Symmetromphalus regularis
TTGTACATGTATATGAAGTACTCTACCAAAGTATGGATGTAGTGCAAATACAGTTTTTCAGGGCTCGAGTCAAATACGCATGAAATCATGAAAATGAGGATCAGTGGCGACGAGACCGGATCATAGTGATACTCACTATTTTCTTGTTTTGACCCTTACTTTATAATAAAAAAATTTAAATAAATAAATAAATAGGAAAGAAAGAAAGAAAAAACGATATTCTCACACTTTCTCATTCTATTTTTAAAAGATTTCATTTCAATTTACAATATTTGTTACAGCCTGAAAAACTAATTAAAACTAATTAAAATGACCCTGAAAAATTGGTAAAATTAAGTTCATGACCCTCAATTTTCTTCAAATGACTCCTAAAGAAGTGACTCATGAGTCAATGACCCCTAGATAAAATTTCCCATCGAGAGCCCTGGTTTTAAAAAAAATACATTTGCAGTTTATTCATTTGTTACACTTGTCATTTGTCATAATTCTTTAATACAATATTTCTCAATAACACTAAGTAACAAATCTTGATTGATTTATTGTTGATTGTTTAAATTTATAACTAGGATAAAACCAAATTCAATTAAAACTGAATGAAATATAAATTTATAATAAAAACCAGTTTGCTTAAAAAAAATTATAATGTGTTGTGGACAAAAAGAAAGAAATATATACCAATTATAATTTTCTGAATTCTTAAAGTACTAAAACCTAAAAGGAATATTTTTGTTTTTATACAATCTTTTGTGAAATTTGGTGAAAAATGTATAGATATCCTTTGTTACACATTTGTAATTACCACAATAAAAGAAAAAAAAATCTCTCCTTTTTCAACTAAGTAAAAACTTAAATTTATTAACTGATTTTATCTTTAATAAAATATGTTAACAAAACATTAATAACATTAAAATCAAATCCCATTCTATTTACCTGTAGCACTTTCCTTCTATAGGAGCAATGTGACAGCTGCGACAGCATGTTCCAAGATGTCGGTCCATTCTCACAGCTGGGTTCTGTTTCTCACCCGTTGCATTCCTCCACTCAGCCTTCAGTAAATTAAAAGGCCCAAAATCCTCCCGACAGATTGGACATTTGATGTCCTCTTTGCCAAGACCTTGCTGATGTTCAGCCCAAATCTTCATACATCGAATATGGATACTGTTGCCGCAACTATACCTGTTAAAGGAGGAAAGGTAAAACACATACTTTTGAGCATTCTTAAATGTGCAATAGGATAATATATATACACAACAAAAATTTCTTCTTTTTTTTCGATGGGAAAGAGAAATAATATGAAGAATACACTTTCCATGGAACATGTAAGTTTCAAAATCTATTTTCATCTTCTCAACAACTAAAAATATATTCAGTAACTGTAGCTGTTGTACAACCTGTCTCGTCCCCGTCCCTAATTTCCATTTAGTAATGTATATCAAACTGCCTTGCAATTCAAAATAATTATACATGTAATTCCTTGTAATACATAACCAAGATTTTCTGACAACTGTTTTTAATACCTCCATAAAAATGCACACCAAAAGTAAAGAAATGATACAAAACATTTTCCATACAGAAATTCCCACATAATAATAATTTCACTTACTTGCAATATGTAACTGGAAGATGTTTCGACAGCAGTTCTTCTTGACATATCGGACAGACGTCATCTTTTGCAATGTCTCGCTGCTGTGTCACCTCCCGTCCACCTGCAGCATTGATAACTCTTTTAGGAATAAATTTCTTCTGTCTCCGCTGTTGACCTATCTGTCCATGAAGCACCTCATTGATCTCTCTTTCCACAAGACCTAACTGCCAGCTGACTGGGAAAAAAACATGAGTCAAATCACACATATTTGGTTATCCTTATAATGGCATTCATTGTAATATTTAATTACCAATACTAAAAAAATTTTAAAACCCATACACCTAAAAAACATGTTTTTTCACCAAAGTAATTGTGATTGGAAGATCAGAAACAATGGATGCATTCCTGACAAAGACAGCATAAACCAGTTAGACAGGAAAGAACAAACCATAATTTTCCATCTGCGCACTGGACATTGCCGTTTGAGAAAACACCTGACAAAAATGAGTCTCGCAGATACTGCCCAATGTGAATATGGTGCCAAAGAACAAATGCCAGAACACATTTTACAAAACTGCCTGGAAGAGAACCGTCAGAAAGTTTGGACAGAAGACACACTCCTCAATACTAAACTCTGGGGACCTCTCAACGACCTCCAGAAGACGTCACATTTCGTCATCACATCTGGATTATTGATATAACAAAGCCAAATACTGATTGAACGCAGAAGAAGAAGAATTGTGATCTTTATGTATTCTTGGTGATCCAGTGGTAGGACACTGGACTATCAAGTTGGAGACAGTGGTTCAAAACCTGTGGGAAGCTGGCTCACACTGACTGCCTGTCGAAATTACCATTATGTTAGATATCCAATAACCGATGCTTAATAAATCATTGTGCTCTTGTAGTGTCGTTAAAAAAATAATAAAGTTATGAACTTTATATAGTTAACTCAATTTATAACAGCATTCAATATATTTATAACAGAAATTATCCTGTCTTCACCAATAACATTATGTAGATATGATATTAGGTTAATTTTCGATATTTTTGGTCACTAACTGAAAATAATATCACATGTATAACCAACTGTCACATGACATAAACCTAGCTTGATTCATTTAATTTGGCATCTTTTTACCCACTGCACATGTTGAATTTGTTAGGTTCACTGCAGTAAATAAAATGTGAAGCAGTGTAAATGTAATATAGTCTTGGAACAAAAATTAAACAAAAAAAGAATGAATGCTGCAATTCGAAGGATCACTGTTCATACCAAGTTTATCATCTGAGAGAAATCCTGAATCATGCTAAAAGTTTTATAAAAATAAACAAACACTTTAATATACCAACTTGGATTTTCTTTTGGAACTCGAAACTTCTTTAAGAGTAGCCACGATATATGTTTGCACAGATCTTTCTCCTTCTTGAATACTGAACACGAACAGCTATGTGGATCACCAAGGTATACCTAAAAACAAATATTTAAAATTATTTTACGTATTAGCATTTCAAAAACTTCATATTTAAACGTACAATCAAAGCTGTGGATTAGGAAATAACATTTAACTGATAGGTAATGTTTTGTTCAGTATTATGCTATGAATTTACTTTGCATATTTCAGAGACTGTTAAGAAATTCTAATACACAAAATGAGCAACAGCTAAACTAAAATTTGAATACAAAATGCTCCCTCTTTGATCATTTATACACATTCATGTCAAGCCTGGAAATAAAGGACACTGACCAGTACAAATTTGTAATTTTGGAAGATTTGACAATCACAAAGTTAATTGTCAGTCATTTTGTTCAACACCCATATTTTAACTTTTAGTAAAAATAACATTTCTGTCAACTTGATGCAGGTTGTGTCTGTTGAATAAATTGTGAAGAATTAAATAATGAAAAGCATACACCATAAAAACTAAACTGTGCATTTTGTTTAAATTGTTCATATTAAATTGTATGTCAGGAACATTTCTTTTAATGTCCTGCACAAATTGACTGATACTCCACATTTTGAGCAGCTGAACTAAAATAATTATTTCCAGGCCTGTCATGTTATCATTTTTTCCCCCATTATTATTTAGTCAAACTATGGAATATGTCTCCAAAATTACTGCTCCTGCATGCTGGTTTTTACTGATATATGAATTTCTTGTTTGAAGTGGTCTTAGAATCAGGAGGGCAAGCAGAAGCACTAAACCCAATACCTAAGAAGTTCACAAGGCATAATAACAAATTATTGTTGTGCCATCATTAAATTTCAACCATTTTTTCTGTTGCAAAATGAATTTCACTAGCAAAGGGTAACCAAGATGGTAAAATACAAATAGTATTGCCATTTTATCATTCATTTCAATATCTTATTCTTTCTTTGACGTGAAATTAATTTTTTTAATTTGGAACTTTATCTTTGTTATCTTCTGATACTGAATTCTAAAATGTATTTATACTAACCTTAACATTTTTGTTTTCACCTTCTTCCTTTAGTAAGAATCCAGTTGGTCCCATTTCTCTGAGAATAAAGATTGTTGCATTTTGTGCTTCAGCTTGATGCCAGCATACAGCATCACTCAAGTTACGTCTCCATGGAAAGCTACGAGACATGATTCCTCTAAAAAATATTACAGTTCAGACAATCATTTATATAAATTTTAAAATAATGGTAACACATTCAGCAAATTTTTCTGCAACATTAATATATATTTCATGAACATTTGTTTTAACTAATATGCTGAGATGAGGATCTTACATAAAGTTTTGTTACAGAAACACCCTGAAGCTGAATTTAGTTTTTTGGATGTACGCCTATGACTTAATCATACAATAATTTACACAAACGATATTTTTAGTAAACATAACAATAGTATTTGGGTAATAACAATAAATGCTGACATATACAGCCTTAGCAACTGACTTCAACATTCTGCTTTACTGACATAAAATTAATTTACTACAGCATTTTTAAATAAAAGCTTGACAAGTTGAAGTTCCCTTTCTTACATAGACTTAATCTTTAAATGTGACCATAGGCCGTCAGTGATTATTCTTAGAGGTAAATTAGCTAAATCACAAGTTTTCTATGTTTGTAATTTTAATACCTTTTATGAGTTTAGATATAGGCATACGGCGTCTTTTCAAATAATAAATCCAATTGAAATTTAAAAACGAGACATGACGCCATGTTGTTTTCACGTCGCCATGGACTGAAGTCTCGCTCAAACAAAACGCTTACCTGAAACAAGCCTATTTATCTGAACGAGACTACATTCGGAACACATCGGCTAATTCCGGCTAACCAATATATATTTGGAATACTTCGGCTATTTCCGTCTCGGACGATATTTTAAGCAATGAAAAGGCCATAGAATATATAATAAGCTTAGTTTAGGTAGTTTCCACCTCATTTTGTCCAAGCCCAATAATCAGTATATCCATTTTCTGGACAACATCTCATTGCCTTTGTCTGTATAAATAAACAAAGGTAGATTCAGGGGGTCGTGTGATAAGTAATGTACCCAAAGAAAAGTTCTCTAGAGCACATTGATTTTTATCTCATCATCGGCTATTGGACGTCAATTATATGGTCATTCCGACATATGTTTAGAGGAAACCCGCAGCCGCCGCATTGCCTGCTCTTTCCAATAAGCAGCCTTTGATGAACCAGTTGTAGACCACTAGTGGGAACGGAAAATAATGTACACTAGTGTGAAAATGGGACTGTATACAGACACAGAGATATAGACGTCATTTTGTAAGTCATGAAAAAAAAAATGTCTTGACGTATGTTTTTGTTTATTAGTCTTATGTTTATTTTTCCAACAATCAAAACTTAAAAGCAGGTTTTGTTTTCATTGTAACTGGTAACAGTAATTATGGTCTTGGGTGCCTTTGGGATAAGGAAACACTAGAGCACAACTGCAAATGAAAAAGTTCTTACATCAAGTGCCATGAAATTTGACCTCTGTTTTATGAGATTTTCTACCACTTTTTGGATAGCATAGTATAAAAATAAAACAAACAATTTCATAACATTTCAACGTATATTTATTTACATGACTGAGACAGGCAAATTGAAAGCATGCACTGGATGTCAAAATTAAAGATTATTTCAGTAAGAAGTACCAATGGTAGAAACTGTCAAAATGGTTTATAAAATATTTGTATTTAAAAACAGAAAGAAAAGTTCATATCCACTCAAATTAAAAATTATAAAAAACACAATAACATTTATTTCAAAAGCATACTGCATTTAAGTCTCCATTTTACATAAAAATACATGAAAAATCAGTTTTGAAATTACCACAAAAAGCATTATTTATTTTGAATAATGTGTTTTAAGTATAAAAAAACTATAATGCTACCAGTACCACTGTTATCACAATTAAATTATGATTTACATATGTATATATAAAATAAAATAAAATATTATGATTTCTAGAAATTCCAAAAATGGAACTTAATGGAAACAACATTTTCAGTTAGTGGACCAATATAAAATTGAACAAAATTGATCTGCAGTTTTTTTTAATTACCACCAGTATCATCTGTAGTCAGGACCAAATACAAGATACTGTTTGGATCAGCAAAGTGTCCCAAATTTGAAACTTATCTGAGGTAAAATTGATTTTTGAAAAAGAAATGTCTTTTAGCTTCTTTTTTAACAGTACATATAATACATCATAAAAAAAAGAATAATTTAAAAAAAAGATAAAATAAATAAATAAAATAAACAGAGACTTGTAAGCAGTATGAATTTAAAAATACAAAAATTAAAACATCAGCAGAAAACATTCTGCATTTAAAGAGTTTTTAAGAAATAAAATAGATATCCAACTGCTTTTATTGTTTATTAAATCAAGAACTTAAAAATTGAATTTCCATTCACAATCAAGAACCAAGAATTTAAAAACTTGGTACAAAGAATATTCAACATGAAAGTACTGATATACACATGTTAAATGTATTTGCTTCTAAGAATACAGTTATATTAAAAAGCTGACATTTAAAATTGAATAAATTAAAAAATATATTTTGTTCCCTTTGTATATACCAAACTAAACACATCTTGTATTCTACTGCTAACTGAATCAGCATTCTAATTACATGTAGTGTAAAATATTGTCTACAAAATGTATCTTACAATTATGTACAATATATACACAACCATTACACAATGGTTATTGTAGTCTTAAACGGAAGACATAAAATATTAATATGCACCAAGTAAGATTATTTTGGTAATATGGAACATAAAAACATTTAAAAACGTAAAATAAGTCTAGCTGGGCCTCTGTAAAGATTGTATTAGAACACATTGTAAGTCATTCTGTCACTGTCAGTAGTCATATTTGCTAATGTTATTTTATTTTCTGTACAGACTGCCTAAAAATATTATTTGGAGGAAAGTTTTACTTCATTAATAACTTACTAAAAAAAATTCAAACTATACTGCCATAATGTTAAAATAGCCAATGTTATTTTCTATGTAATTTAAAAAAAAAAGAAATTATTTGGCTAATTAAGTTTTAGTTAGTCATGTTCTCACCCCCCAAAATAATAATAACAAAATTTGTTGTTAATAATAATAGACCAACCCCTGCCAATGTGTACAAAATGTCATATTCAGATTAAGCCCTGCATTATCAGACTTCTTTTGCTTATAATTATTGGAAATTCCCACCGAGATACATAACAAATGATGGCTTTGTAACTAAATCTGCTCATGCAGCCACCTTTAAAAAGCAGTCATCTGCCATAAGCTTTTTTCTCCCAAAGATTGTTCATATTTATCCAAGAGAGAGGATTGAATTAATTAGCTTACGTGATGTTACTATTTGATGTGACTATAATTCCCCTCCCAAAGCAGAAGCAAGTTTCTTTTGGACAAAAAATAAGATGACATTTTCTTTTAAAATCCTTAAATTCGGGTCAAAAATCAACCCACCCGCCAAAATGGTAACCTGTACACCTATGGATGTGACCCAACATGTATTTAGCTAACAGACAGACTCAAATGTGTTATTGGAGAAAGCATCTAATAGCCACAAAGTGATTTTTATACTGCATAACCCAAGTCGACAATACATCTTTTGACAGCTACTTTATCGTAAATAAACTAATTTGCTAAATATATTAGCTTCAGAATAAAATTTTAGACAATGTATTCCAATACTGGATTGAAAATCTTTTCTTTCTACAAAATATTAATAGCATACATGGTAAAACATTGAAGAAGCCAGTCACCTGTCTTAAGTGGCCACTTTTAAATTAATTATTCCTTTTTGTGTCTACTTAATACAGGTCTGACTGTATATAACTGTCAATATGTCTTTAAACAAAAACTGTCAACCAAATATATGTAAACAAATGACAAAACAAGTTGTCAGTAGTTAATTCTAAGTAAAAAATCTTATCTGAATACATAGTGAATCAAGTTTACACAGTAAACAATTTGGTCACATTAAATCCAGAACTAATAAAATATCTGAGCTATTAATGTAACTACAGTGCCAATAGTTTGTTAAATTAAGGGAAAACAAATTTAGATATAATGGACTCGAGAACACAATTTTATGTTTTGTAGGTTTCTAGTTAAAAGAATCATTAGATGCTCACACCACATCAAAGTCTTAAAAATGTTAGTTGGATCTAATCAAGTACAAATAAAATAAAGAATAAGACAGTTTAACTTTAAAAAGGAAAAGCACCAAGTCTGAGGTAGTTTATCAACATAAAAGAGCCAGATCAGCCTATCTTTCTTTTCATTGACTGTAAACAATTTAAGAGATTATTTATGTTATTCAGCCCAATTAAACCAATAAACATCGATAGTATTTATAACAGAAACAGAATTTTTAAAATCTTTTGAACATACTTAAAATACTATAGTCAGATGATTTATTAACAAGAAATTATTTTATCATCAAATCAAGATAGAAAACAAATCACTCAATTTCTGTTAGAATTATCAATATCTTTGGTATGGCATCCAAAGGAAATTAGCTTGGTCATTGTGAACAGCTTGATTAAAAGGTTTCATTTAAAGTCGCTCAAAACATTCAATAGAGTGCTAGCCAATAACTCTACAGACAGTAGAATGAACAAACATTTTTCAGAATATTAAGAAAATGACAATATGCATGAAGCCATGACACTGTAAAACATCATGTATTCTAGTGAAAAAACAAAACAAAAAAGATTTATTTTGTACGGTAAAACTTAGTACAAATTGGCAGTCAATAAAGGCCCTTTAATATTCTTTTAATAAAAGCTACGAAACTGAATAATGCATGCATAGATGAATACAAATAAAAAGCAAGATTGTAATTTGTTTTTGGTACACTGAAATGAAATGCAACTAAGACTAAAATTTCTGTAAAACAAGTAGTTCCTCATCTTCAATACTTTTCAATGTGTGACATACATATTTCTAAATTAAATGAATTATCACAATTTGAAATTATCATTATTTTTGTTTACTGCCAATTTTATTTTGTAAATTAGATTTAGAAAAAAAATATATATTGAAAATTACACAGCGTAATTGTATATGATTTAAATCTAAATTCTATTTCAATTTGTATCTTAACTATTTTAATAATTAAATAATATTTAAAAACACATTAATGAGCATTGCTAAGATAAAACTGGCAGTGCAAGGTAGTATAAATATATTTGTAATGCACTGTCAGAGAAACAAAGTTATTTAATGACAAGGCACTGCCGGTTCAGTAGAGTGACAAGATGACAGTGGTATAAATAATCCACTTGTTCGAGGCAGGAAGTGCTATAATGGCATTGTACACAAATGCAGCAGAAAAGAATGTAAAACACACATACAAAAATAATTCTGTTCATGAACAAATCAAGTTTAATATTTTCTGAGGATTCATAAGGCAAGAAATATTTTTCACAACCAAGTGGAGAAAATTTGTGATTAAGTACACAGGAAGGTAGTATCACAACATACTTTTAACCCTTTCAAAATGTAGTATGCAAGTAGCACACAAACCATTTTAGTAAAATATATCATTGTTTGACAATGCTTGTCCTTTCACAATTATTTAGGTTACTGAAGAACCACATCTCTTATTTGATTTAATGAGAAAATGTTTGTAATAAGTTGGCCTCAAGTTAACTTAACAATATTTTTCTATAAAATTTAACAAAACTAGTAATTATAGTTAATCTGCAATACCTGATGACAGAAATTGATAATTTTAAATCTTGTTAAAATGTTCATTTTAGATTAATTTATTGTTGTAAATATTGGTAGTCTGCATTACATTTTTGTTATTTTAAGTCATACTGTTACTTAACAGATTATAATTCGATAGGCATGAAATTTGGTGGCATAATATGAAAATATTAAAATGTAGCAGACAGTAAAGTTTATTGGGTGGAATGAAGTAGACCTGAGGCAAACTTTAACAAATAGTTGCTCTTCAACATAAAAATCAAAGCAATATGTTAATTTTTCCTCAAAGAAATGACAGTATTTTAAAAAGCAAAAAACAAATAGTTTGCTAATATGATAATTCTGCTTTATTAAATTTGGCAGCAGTGTTTTAATTCAAATATGGCTTTGTAAAATAGGATTTTATCAACCACCTGTAATACCTTTTTATAATCACAGATAAAATCTCAGCAACAGTGTGCAAGGAAGCCCTATTAAGTAGAAAATATATTTACATACCTCACATCTAACAATAAATATTATTTATTGTGTAGTTCTGATCAAACATAAAATCAAATTGTAGACATCAGCAATGAGCACTTTCTATTATGAATTATAAAAGTTATTTTTTGAAGAACTATCAGCTTGTTAAATTGGTATGGTACTAACAAGAAATTAATGAATCATGTTTTAATGTTTTTTTCATTCTTATGCGGTTATAAAAAAGGGTATTTCAAAAAGAATATATACTTATGTTTCACCCAAATCATTTATTCATTTTGGATTTTAAATGTTGGGAATTTTTCAGTCAATCAAGAGTCATTTTAATTAAGTCGGGATATTTAGTAGAATATCCTTAACATTTGTCAAGTTCTTGATAAACTAAATATATCTCTACCAATCAAAGGTCATAGTGGCCATTTTGAATTAGATCATAATCTTCAGCAGAATGAGCTTATCAATATTCATTAACTTTTGTTCTGGGGAAGCTGAAAATGTCTCCCCTAAAATGGACTCCACGGTAGCCATTTTGGATTTTCACCTGGGCAGAATGTATCAATATTAAATAGCCTTTCTTTTTAAAATGAAAATTTAAATTATCCATGCATGATATAATCTCACCCCATTATAAATTCTGTACCTCTATCAAACTGTTAAGTAAAGTATACTTTTCCTTGCATTATTTACACTATCAACAATTATGAGGTATGTACAAAACTACATTTCATTTATACTACGAAAATAGTACAAGAATACAACAGATTCATTATCTGTATATGTGCAATGTCAAATACATTTCTCAAACAAGTTCATCTGACCCCAGTTAATTAAAATGAATTAACATTTTATCTCATTCTCAATGAACTGGGTTTAATTACAACCATGTAAAACACATACCATTTATATAAAACTATTACAATGTTCATGAACTGACTTGATTCAATATTAGAAAACATCTCTTACAATTTAAAACAGTAAAAATCAAAAGTAAAAAATTACTGAATAAAGACAAAAAAGTATTCGAATGACACAAATAAAAATTACAGACATTGGTTAAAAAAGTTCAGAGTAACATAAGCTGATTGAAACATAAATCTTAACAAAAAAACCTGAGTAAGTAATTCTTAACAGTATATATATAAAAAAAAAATAGCCCCACGTTTTTGGTGTTTAAGCTAAAACACATCAGAAACTATAAATTTACATATAGTTCAAATAAAATAAAGGTATGAATTTTGGTTTGGTTTTACTCTGAAATTGACTTCATTTGCATTGGAAGTTTCCCATTCACACTTCAGTTCACCGAGTTATCTCCCTTGGCACATTTGATCTCTGGTTCAGTTTGCTGCTGTCATACATTTGATGTTTGACAACTTTCTAGAAAACGCTCTTGTGCCAGCATATTCTGTAAAAGATCACATCAAAAATAGCATAAGTTGTAATAATATTCTGTTTGAAGCATGTTACTAATTAGAAAACCAGTCCAAAGGGAGGAACATTTACGTAAAACAATCAGTAAAGTTCACAGATATACAGAAAGTAAGGACATCAAGCATTTTACCCATTGTTATTTTGAAATTACAATAACAACAATGTGTGAATTTATGAATTTTCTAACAAATATCACGTTTTGTTAGTGGGTGGGTAATAAAAAAAATACTAAACAAGTTTCCACAGGATACTGTTTATGTCATAACTTATGTACTCTCAACTGTATGCAATTCGCTTTTGTTCAAGATATATGATTTAAAAAACCCAATTGCAATATAAATGGTATTATATAGTGTCATTTAGTAATTTCTGCCACTTACTGTTAATGAATTTATTTCCTTTGAGAAGGCACCAATTTCTTTTGCACCAACTTGACCTCTCTAGAAATGTAAACAAATCAATTAGCAAATAATAAAATGTTTCTAATTTAAAAACAAAACAAAAATCATTTTTACCCAATATAATAACTATGAATTAAACAATATGTTGGGTGTTATTGACATATATTTAAAAAAATGAATTTAAATAATTTTATTTACTATGATTTACTGTTTTTTGATATAAACTATAGAATATATTGAACAAGAATAATGACACTATCACATGTATTACTGGCCATTATAACAATGCTATAGTCTGTATCTGCAAAGTGGGCAAGTCACCTCAATTTGTTAAGAACATTAACTAAAATTTCAAGAGTAAATTGATGAAATCATAAACAAACAAAAAAAACTAAATAGAATGAGTATAACTAAAATATAGAATTAAAATATAATTATTTACTTGTCGATTTAATCTTCAAGAGTAATCAATGAAAACACTTTTCTTTTTTCTTTCACTACTTTAACATGTGAAAAACAATATTGGTTCAAACCTTAGGGTCATGTTTTCCATTAACTGCAACACCATTGCCATTAAGATGACAATCCTTCGTGGAAGACAAATTGTCTAGTGGGCAGATAAATCCGTCAGCCTCAGTTTCCGACTTGCTGCGCTTATGACCAAACAGTCCAAATTTACCTTTCTGTAAAAAAAACAAAATATAGGGTGATTTAAAAAAATGTATTAACCTTTCAATAGTAACACTTAAATTTACTACCAAACAATAATTTCTTAATGCATGTTACTGTCAAGTAAAAATAAATGTGTTGGTTATGTGGTTGGACAGTTTATTTTCTAAAAAGGTTACTTAATAATATAATCTGATAAAATTGTCTATTAATAATATATGTTTTGGCATACACCAGTTAACGAGACTGGAAAGATGATTCATGATACACATATAAAAAGATAAAATAAACAAATTTTTTACTTCACAGAAAATATATTTACATTAAAAATATTCAAACTATTAATCTATAATTATTGTTTAGCAAATACTAAACAAAAGCTAACACTTAAACTCATTACTAAATATTCTATATAAACCTTTGTTTCACAGTAAAATTTTAATCAGGGTTATCTCCCCACTAGTTATCATTAAGCAGCTTCTGTTTATGATTAAATTTAGTCAGTGTTTAAAATTCTGACTAGTAAACACTAAAAATAATATTTGAGGATTACAGTGCTCTTTCAAACATACAAATAAATAGAAATAACAAAATATTCAAAGAAAATGAAACCTTTATTTTGTTGTTGGGCAATAAGGCGATGTAAGCAGGAGATGTTTCAAACTCGCGCTTCCTTTGTTGAGTTTCCTGACCAATGAGGCCAACAAAATGTGTGCTGAGATGCCGCCGGAGTAACGTCTTGGAAGAGGGAATTGATAACAACTGTGCAAACAGCTCTGCATTAAATCGGTGTTCCAGCACCTGAAATTAAATAAATGAATTTATCCCACGATCATTATATACCTTGGCAAGATGCGATAACTCGTTAATTTTCTATATTTTTTGTCGTTAGACTGAAAATAAAGCCCCCTGTGAAGCCGAGGCCTTTCACATGACATAAGTGTGGTTAAAAATGTTTTGGCTTGTTTTTTTTTGTTTTCTACATGCACATGCTGCATGTTACATGCACAGAACTAAATATAACACCAATATTTTTGGCATAGTAAATGTAACTTAACCAACAAACTTATTTATCTGCTGACTTTGATATCCTTTTTTTGTTCTGTCTGCTTCTCTCTCTTTTATAACCTCAGATAAATATATATTGATATTATTATTATTACTCTTTTATATATATTATTCATGTTAAATATTTATCTATATTTAAAGATTAACTTTTTAATTGAGTACACTTTTTGTAAGACATTGAATCAAAGCACCCCAACCATGGCACTGTCAAATTATCCGGGAGTAACAAAAAAATAAAAATATTTATCTGCTGAGCTTCAGGCCCGTATGCAGGATTTTCTTTAGGGGGGTGCATTTATGAAGGCCCAAATGTTTTATTTTCATTTTTAACGTTATTCTAGTAAATTAACGTCAATACAAATTTGCATTTATGGACCTGAACAGATTTAGGGGGGTGCGTGCACACCTGTGGTAACCCCCCCTGCATACGGGCCTGGGCTTAAATATGATCTTGTTTCCAATTGTTTGATGTTACAACATTAACTCCTTATAAGCTATAACATAAATTTCTTGAAAAGTATAACATCATATAGGAATTAACTAGCTGGTTTAGTTGGATTAATTAAAGAGTGAAGTAAAGAGAAACTTATAATTAATAACACACTTTTCTTCTATCTTGATGAATTGAAGGATAAATAAAATAACCAGTTATTACCATAAGGTATAATCTTTATCATGCTCACGTTGAAAGGAACATGCTGTCAAAAGCACTCTGAATTTTTAACATAAAACTTTCTATTAATACACTTTTGTTTTCAACACTAACTGGCTATATTTTGTGGATATACATACCATTAGAGCTCCATGAACGCCACTACCTCTCAAATTTGGTGCATATTCCGAGAGGTCTATCGTTCTCAACCATTCCATGACGCGGTGATTTGTCCACAGTGCTACACTGCCTGGTATATTATGTAGATATCCCTGAGAAAAAAAAGTAATATAAATTATTTTATTATCCAATGAGCATTAGTTACAACTGACATTTTTTACTTGAAGTTATCTTTCAACTTTGATTCAATGTTCAAACTACATTTACAATCCCCTCAAAATCAGCTGTCAAAAGCTGTTGCAAAATTGATTTACCATGGCATTTTTATCATTTGTAGTAAACTGATGTCTGAATATGATCTGAATTTTGATTCACTGTTTACATGTGTTAAAGGAATATATATATATTTTTTTTAGCTTTTTAAAAATTTAACTCCACCACTATTATGATTTATTAATCACTGGCTATTGGATGTTAAATATTTGGTTATTTTGACACATAGTCAGTGTGAGCCAGCTTCTGAGGCGTTTTGAACCACTGTCTGCAACTTGAGTGTCTGATGTCTTACCACTTGCTCTAAAGAATAGTTTGAACCATGAACTAAGGTTGAACTGCCAATGGGAAATCAGGACTCAAGAGAATTCTTTCCACTCATTAAAACTGTTCAACAATCTATCAAATGTTTAATCTAAATTAGGGTACCTCCTCTGCAGATGGTCTTCGCTTCAGACACTGAGGGTTAAATCCGTTCACTCGCAGCACCTGGATTCCTCGCTTCAAACTGATGTGATGCAGCTCGTTAGTCACCCGTAGCGACAACAGGTCCTCCTAAAAAAAAAAGAAGGTAGTTAGTACTGGAAATTATTGTATTTAAACCCATTTATATGTTAAACTTGGTGTTAATTTCATGTGGGAAAAACAATGTTTGTTTGCATTTAAAATTTTATAAGTACAGTTTTATATTAAGGATAATGTTCAATAATGACTGTTTTGCTTTTTAATTTTCTTTTTGTTATAAACATGTCCATTTTAATTTTTAAGTCAAGATCCCAAATTTGAATAAAATCTTTCTACTTCAAAAGAGTAAAATTAATCATTTTAAATACAAAAATTTCTACTAACAAATGTTCAAAAGGTTTATCTTATAATATATGCATGGAAGCTATTAAGTTTTTAAATTAATAAATGCAAAATTATTTAATAAATAATTATATTCGAGAAATTCTATGCAATAAAAGATTAATTTTTTGCATGGTTGAATAGCCTAATCCAGCTCCATATGCATCACTCTGTTAGTTCTAAAACAACAAACAACTTACGACTGTCATAAAGTGCAACATCCTGCCATCGACCCGAGCATCATAGAATGCATCCTTGTATTGTGGAAGACCAATATCATCAAGCCACCCTACAAACAATAACAAACTCTCAAAACATCATGTATAATATCCCACCATTACAATCAGTTTCTTAAAGACATTGCCCCCACCCCTCCATCCCCCCAATAATTTGTGGTTCACTTTTTTTTTGTGACGATATTTACATTTATCATGTTGTAGGCACCCTTCAAATGGTGCTCCTATTCAGTCGTCAGGGAGGTCTCTCCAATATTTAAACAGCTGTGCCGGTATTGAAGTCAAGTAAAATTTGTTTTCTGTTTCACCTGTATATCACATTTATTTGTTAATCATCAACAAGTAAATGTCAAACATTTGGTATTCTGACACAGTCTTCAGAGGAAACCTGCATTATTTTTTTCCATTAACAGTAAGGGATCTTTTATATGCTCTTTCCCACAGACAGGAGATGTACATAACTGTCATGTGGCATTGGTTGGGATGGGTTTGATCCAATGACCAAAGCTCCTCAGGTGAACACACCACTGACAGATCCAGATCCTGCTCCAAGTTAAGATGTTACTTACTTGTCACCCAGTTATGGTCTAACTCTGCAAAGCGATCATTAGATTCTGAGCCGATGACTTGTAAAGCCAGCTGTAACTTCTTACGGTGAATAGCATTCTTCATTCCCAGTTCCTGAAACAGTCCAAACAAAATAATAATTTACACATCAGTCATGATAAAAAAAAGTTTAAAGAAACAAATTGATCACTGGTGTTGTGTGCATCATTTTAGCCACAGCAAGTAATTTTACTTGACATCGGAGGCTTATTTTGTTTAACGACATCACTAGAGCACATTTATTAATCATCAGCTATTGGATGTCAAACATTTGTTTGTTTTTATATGTGAGCTAGCATCCAACGTGTTTTCAACCACAGTCATCAGCTTGAGAGTCCGACTTTCTACGTCTACTTGACCCTAGTTGGAGTTTTAACTAATTTTACTGTTACAAGGTTTAATTCCCAATGCCCAACATCTGTGCCAATAGCAAGTGGAATGTTGACACTGACAATTAACTATAGATAAATGAATGTGGACTGTGGCAAGTAATGTATTTTAAAAATCCCTCAGATGTCCATCCTTTTATCTTCTGTAAGAATTGATAAATTTTTCCTAAAGTGCATTCTAAAGACACTGAACACTTTAGTTTTTATACAAAGTACTGGACAAAGAAAACTCTACCTTTTCAAGATCCTGAGGTGATGCTCGTAGCAACTGTTCCCCATTTCGTATCCAGCGCTTACAGTCAACAAGATACATGTTAAGACCAATAGCATTCATCCATGCAGTCACCCGATCTCCATCCCAGCGAGCAAACGGCGTGTCCAAATCTCTAGAAAATTTAAACATTCAGTGTCAAAATAAATTAAATAAACCAACTTTAAAATCACATTATTTAAAACTATTACAAGACATAACTAATTTTTAGTGTTTCTGGAGTATATTTTCTGAGACATTAAGATATATAGCTTAACAACATATTAATCTAAATTCCATTCAAATGTATTTAACCAATAAGAAATTTGAAAGTACTGAGCCTTCTATTTCATTCTCAAGGAAAATGGTGTAGAACCATTAAAAATAGATGACGGAATACAGACCTACATAAACACCATCACCAAACAAGTTACAGACAAAAAACAATGGCATTCTTTTATTCAAGTATTATACATCTCTCAACGCATGCAAAAGAATTATTTTTAGAATAGTTTCTGAGATTACTAAATTAAAAGTTTGCTACTTATAATATATATACATGCTACTTACCCACTAGCTTTCACATCACGTGACCATCCAAGTCTAGCAGTGGCTGTGGCCCGCACTCCACCACGTTTAAACTCCTCAGGCCGATCACCATCAAAATCTTGAGAACTGCTCCTTTTCAATCTGATTAAAAATGAGTAATGATAGTTTGGTAACATAAAACAACAAACAAAACAAACAAGAAATAACATCAAAATATAGTGAAGGAAAAATGTTTTTGTTTAATGACACCCCAGCACATAGTTTATTCAGTGATTATCAGGTGTCAAACATAGTGAGTGATGGTATTCAGAGAAAACCCACTACCAATATACAGGCTACTCTTTTCATATGCTTTATCCCAGACAGGACAAAACAACCAGAAATATCTCAAATGGGTCTGCTGAAGGAGTTCAGTCTGATCACCTATTAAACATCAAACAACATTTAAGCTAAACCCTGCTCCATTTGAACCAGGTAGACACCAACTATTGAGCTAAGTCCTGCTCCATTTGAACAAGTAGACACTAACTATTGAGATAAGTCCTGCTCCATTTGAACCAGGTAGACACTAACTATTGAGCTAAGTCCTGCTCCATTTGAACCAGGTAGACACTAATTATTGAGCTAAGTCCTGATCCATTTGAACCAGGTACCGATAGACATTAACTCTTGAGCAAAGTCCTGTTCTTTTTAAATATATAAGATTACTCACTTGCCAAAAAACCTCTTTATGCCCTTCTTCTTCTTTCCTTCGTGACCTGAACCTGAGCTATGTCCCATGTGTAGCAAGCCATCTTCATCATCTGTGACAACTTCAGTGTGAGCTGAAATATTACACGTAATCAATAGATTCCTATTACATTAATGTACACACATAGAAAGCTTGTTCAAAAAATGACATAAAAATGAAGAATTACAAAAAGTACTTCCTAAAAAAAAAAATTAGAACATA
The DNA here is from genome assembly GCA_032355785.1 of Symmetromphalus regularis. Classification (NCBI taxonomy): domain Eukaryota; kingdom Metazoa; phylum Mollusca; class Gastropoda; order Neomphalida; family Neomphalidae; genus Symmetromphalus; species Symmetromphalus regularis. Next base: position 18,712 of record JAULBS010074657.1, read on the forward strand.
TTGAGAAAAAAATGGGGTAGGACTTTTTTATTTTGATATCTTACAATTTAAATTTTGAAAAAAGAAGAAGAAAGAAATGTTTTGAAATCTTAAGTAAAAATATTATGGTTAGCTCTTTTTGTTAGGTATAACTGAGTGGCCCAAAACATATTTTTCTGACTTTATTTTGTATTTTTTGGATAAACTAACATTCTTTTTCAAGTTCTAGAAACTTATTAACAATCAGACATCATCGTTTTGAACTTACCTGATTTTTCAGTTAAATCAACTAAACATTTTACAAAATATATTAAAAAAGTGTGCATTAGAAGGATATAATTGTTATGGTAATAAGTTACATTTGGTATCAATACCAAATTTATGTGCCCGTAATTTCTATCATCAACATAAACAAAAGTTATCATTAAAATAAATGGAATGAAATGTTCTGATAAAAATAGAATGTTAAATATAATAATCAATTTTTTTTAAATGTACACTTTGAAACATCACAATATATAGAATGCACTCTTCGGATATAAAAATAATAAACAAAAAACCTATCTGTGAGCAACCTCAAATTAATATCACAGCTCTTGGTTTTACAACACCTATTAAATACATATAACATAATATATGGCAAACATAACTGTTACATACAGCACCTATAATAATTGTATATCATTGCAATTATATAAATTAAATAATATAAAATAATAGTGAATATGGAAAAAAGATTGATACAAATGTACATGTAATAAATATTGTGGTAGGTTAATGGTTATAAAGTGCTTGTTTACACTGGATGATAAAAACACACAATCTATAATGGTGGTATTTTTAGACACAACAGCTATTTCTGTTAGAAGAAATGGGAGATTATGTTTTGATTTACACATAGGTAAAGAATCAGGAGAGAGACACATTCTAGCAGCTACATAATCGGCATTGGACGAAGAATTCAACTTGGGCTGTCCAATGCGTCTGACAAATAAACAACACAACACAAACCACAGCTTTTGAAAGAAAAGGAATTTTGGTTTAACTAAAATCTGCACATTGGTTAGTCAGCAGACTGGTTATCACTACATGGACAAATTTTATTTAAAGCAGCAAAAAATCATTTATAAACATTTTTCACAGGTAACACAGAAAATACAATAACTTTTGATAAACCAGTGGTGGAGCAGTATTGGAATAGAAAACACCTAAAGAAAATAGATAAATCATATGCATCTTTTTGGTGTGGACAAGGAATGCTGCTAAATACTGATTTTGATTAACCAGCAGAAAACAAACAGATAGGATCTTCTGCAGCAAGAAAACAGTGGTATCAAACTACACCACAAACATATAGGCGAGTCCCTGACTCCTGATTTTAATCTGGGGTTCGACAATTGAGAAAAACTGTAATGAATTCGTATGTGAGATTCTTCTGCAAAAACATCTTTATGGAACCTTGCATCAGAGCCCAATAAAAAAGCAACCATCTTGTACTTTGACTATACCCGTGACATACTACTAATTGTAAAAGGTTTAACATCATACTAAAAATCAAACCAAATGTCAAACAAGAAAACTGTAAATACTAGAAACAAAAGAGTAGGCAGTATCAGACGTATCTGTTTCTCAAAGCAGTACAATGTCTGGACAAAATGCTAACTTGTTGGCATGTGTAAAAATGTTTAACAGCAACAATAAAGCTGTGTATCTGTAGCATGAACCAGTACATATAGTCTTTTCATCATATCAAAAAAAAAAAAAAAAAAAAAAAAAAAATTCCAATCTTACTGATCACTCTTATTAAACTTGACTATTTTCTGTTTTCAGAATTCACATAGTTATGAAAATATACAGCCTTCTCTTAAATTACAAAATTTTAATGGTTGAC
>JAULBS010074668.1:9367-20580 GCA_032355785.1 Symmetromphalus regularis
ATCAACATAGTTACTTTAGCCTTTTGTTGTTATATGTCATGCTAGTTTGCCCATGCAGTGGCATAGGGTGCTGCTAATACTAAGAAGCAACAGACTTTACCAAAAAACACAAGAATAACATCAAAATTTTAAATTATTGGGGGGACTGCAGCCCCCCCCCCAGACCCCCGGCTCCAATGCCCCTGCCATGTATATAATATATACAGTAGCAGATTCATTTGGTTTGGGGAAAGTTCAGGGGTGGTTACACCCATTTTAATTTTTTTTTTTTTTTAATGACAACACTAGAGAAAATTGAATTATTAATCATCGGCTATTGGATATCAAACATTTCAAATTGGTAATTTTTACATGTAGTCAAATGTGAGCCAGCCTTTAGCAGGTTTTGAACCACAGTCTTCAGCTTGAGATACAGGTGTTCTACCACTCCCATTTTTAAAATCAAACATGAGTTGAAATTTGTTGTTAATGAGGTCTAGGATGTAGCTTTTTCTGTAGAGGGATCTGAGGTGATTTTGTCATAGAATGGAATCCCGTCTGTTATTCTCTGATCGTGGTTTATTTCCATCACAACCAATGCCCTGTGAATAGTGAACCAAAAAGTGTGGTATGTGTTTTCCTGTCTGTGGGAAAGAGCATATAAAAGATCACTTTTTGCTAATTGAAAAATGTAGCAGGTTTCCTCTGAAGATGTCAGAATTACCAAATGTTTGTCATTCAGTATAGTAGAGGAAATATACTGGCCTATCTTTCAAAGGGGTGGTCTGTGGAGTATAACATTTATTGTTATATACCAAAATATTCATCTTGGTTTGTAGTTTTCAAATCCTGTGTTTGCCACCTTGGCAAACCTTGCATAACTCCACAATTCAAGATGGTGTGAAATGGCCGTCATTTATAAAAATGCATCCTGAAACTGTAAAATATGTCTAATTCTGTTTCTATGTATAAAATCTGGTATTTAAATGAATCAGTGACGTCAAAATGGTAAAATAGTATATCTTTAGAAAAAAAACCCAGAATATTATTTCAATAAATGAATCAAAATGGCTGCCTAAACATACCACATGATGTCAAATTAGTCTTATAAGCCAGGTAGAAGATAGGGTCAACGTGCATCCTCCACACAACTCTACTACACCATGTTTTTAGCAAGCCCTAAGATGTCCTAAACACGAAATCAATAGGTAATAGTAAAAAAATTGAAATCTACTACCCATATTTCTCCAATATTGAAAGGTACCCAATTTTTTTAACGTTTTTGACGTTTTGCAAAAATCTGTACGCTAACTATTATCTTCACCATGATTTTGAGACAAGTATTATACATCAAATGAAAGCTTATGATCTGCTGGTTATCAAGGTATATAGTAATATAGAATTAGTACAATTAATCTATGACTAAATCATTATTAAAGAACCTGTCTGTGGAAAAGTGCATATAAAAGATCCCTTGCTGCTGATTGGAATGCGTCGCCTATGTGGTGGTAGCGGGTTTCCTATAAAGACCATAAGTCATAGAATATCATATGTCAGACACCTAATAGACACTGAATAAACAATTTGCTAGGGTATCATTAAATAACTGTCGTTTTCCTTTCAGTTGCCAATGATTAATAAATCAGTCTGCTCTAGTGATGTCAACATATAATTATATAATAATATATAATTATATAATTTATATGTATATTTATTAAAGAGGCATAGCAATTATTACATTTTGTGGCATGGTGTCAGGACTCTTGGAATATAACAGTAAATATAACAGTTCTTTATGGGACATGAGAGCAAATGCTGTTTTGCCACCATGATATTTAAAACACAGCAGCACTTAAATTTTATTTTAAGAATCCAACAACACTGAAAATTATAAATCTTAATGTACCCCTCTTTTCAGAATCCTAGATCTTTCCTTGATGTGTATAAACATATATATTTCTGTATTCATTGCAAACTGAATGGACTATTGTCGATTTTAATGTAAAGTTCATTCATGCAGTCAAGAGTTTCCAGCTGTTTGAAGATTATATTAATTTTACAAGCAAACTGGAATAAGGTTAACATACCAACTCATAATGTCCCATTTGTCATAGCTAAGCAAAGACTACCATCTATATTTCTACTTCACATGAATAAACACAGTTATGGTATTTATAAATTCAAGTATTAACATGACGTACTATAAGTTTATAATAATGAACATTCCAAATTATTTCAAAAATTTATTTTACAGCATGGCTAGTAAAAGGCTTTTTTCTGACAGGTTGGTGATAAATCTTTAAGTGTGATGAACGAGCGGGATGTATCTCAAGCAGTAGTGTGTCTGCCTATGAAGTGGTAAATCATCAGATCGATCCTTCTCAGTAGACACATCTGCAGCTTTTGCAATTTTCTGTTCCAGCTGGTTCATCAAATGCCATGGTATGTAAATGTCTATATAAAAGAACCCTTGCTGCTTATCGGAAAGAGTAGCCTATGTGGCAACAGCAGGTTTTCTCCAAAGAAATATGTCAGAATGACCATATGTTTGATGTCCTCTAGCTGATGATAAAGATTAAAGGTATTCTAGAGACGTCGTTAAAGAAAACAAACTTTTCTTTATAAAGACATATATTAAATATATCTGAAGTATGCTAAGTTTATAATAATGGACATTCCAAATTATTTCAAAAATTTATTTTACATCCTGTAGTAAAAGGTTTTTTTTCTGACAGGTTGGTGATAAGTATTTAAGTGTGATGAAAATAGGTTAAAATTAAACTTTTATAATAAATTTGTCCTTCATATTTGGTGTCTTCTTTTTACTTTGTAGATATAAAAGCAAACAACAATGATTTGAATCATCATTTTTTTTAACACTGCAATGCAACTTCAGTAAAACATTTTATAGTGTCAGTGGAAAAGCTATAGCTTGGTCTTAAATGAATTTTATATTTTTCAACCATTACTATAATATCAAATATTTAATTTTCAATTAGTCAAAATGCTCAAATTATTCACATACGGTCTGTATCAGTTTTCCAATAGCTTATATCTGAGTTACATTCTTGGCGGGAGCTGTCCTAGTAGTGTGCTGTATAGTGAGGTATTTACACTACACTGAACATATGTTTAAGTGATGTAAGTAATATTAACATTAAAATACTTTTTAGTGTAAAGAATTTAAATTACTTTAAAAACAACTGAATATGGTTGTAAAGCAGGTCTGAAACCCTATTTGAAAAAAAAGAAAGTTTTGACGCAAAATATATTTTAGCTGGAGCAAACTGGTTTTGCCTCTATTTTTTCATTTACTGAAAGCTGTTTGAGGGCCGTTGATATGCAAGTCTGGGAATCAGGTATTCACTAAACTCATATAGGACTTTATTGTGTATATGATTGAGACCAACTAGAGTCCTATTACTATGTTGATAGTTTCCAATATTTAGCACAATTTCTTAAAGACCATGTCATTTCTCATCCTAACTTTGGAGTAAAAATTCCATATCTAAATGTCAAAATATCCATATTTTAATTTATTACACCTATTAAATAGCTATATTAACTTGATTGAAATAGCAGTATTAATATTTTGTTATTCTAACATGTCAGTGGTTTTGTAGTGAGATTAAAAATTCCTAATTGCTTTGTGAAATGTTGCTCAGTTTGTAACATTAGAGCCATGGGCATCAAGTCTCATTTCAGAAATAAAACCCTGCCAATGGTCTCCTATAACATGTATCTGTTTTATCTGCAATGGTGAAGGTTTTTGCTTTTTGATCTTCAATGTACATGTACATCACATTTTTTGTTTCATATTTCTTGGGTCATTTTAATAGCATCTGTGGATGTCTGTGTTAATTTTATTTTCTCTTTCAGAGAGTCTGAGCATCGTTGCCCTGTGGATAATGAACCTCTGGCTGAAACAGACTTGTTCCCTGATAATTTTGCTAAACGAGAAATCCTCAATTTTAAGTTGCGATGTCCCAATTGCAAACAAGGCTGTGATGTTTTAGTTATTTTACGAGAGCTTCAGGTAAACAAACAAGTGATGTTTTATTTGTTCTACAACAACTTGGGGTAAATGAACAAGTGATGTTTTATTTGTTCTATAAGAGCTTTGGATAAATAACTAGTGATGTTTTATTTGTTCTTTGAGAGCTTTGTGAAAGTAAACGAGTGATGTTTTATTTGTTGTATTAGAGCTTTGGATAAATAAACAAGTGATGTTTTAGTTGTTTTATGACAGCTTTGTGTAAATAAACAAGTGATGTTTTAGTTGTTTTTCGAGAGCTTTGTGTAAATAAACTGATGTTTTCTTTGTTGTATGAAAGATGTGGATAAATAAACAAGTGATGTGTTTGTTGTTCTGCGAGAGCTTTGTGTATATAAGTGATGTTTTAGTTGTTCAAAGAGAGCTTTATGTAAATAAACAAGTGATGTGTTAGTTGTTCTTTGAGAGCTCTGAGTAAATAAACAACTGATGTTTTATTTGTTCTATGAGAGCTTTGAGTAAGAAAACAGAATTGTTAAATAGTTGCTTTTATTCATTTTTTTTTTTTAGGCTCACTTAAACCAATGTCCATTTGGTTTCATGCCCTGCCCTAATAGATGTGCTGATATTCTTCTACGACGGGATCTACCAAACCACGTACAGTTCAAGTGTGTGCGACGACAGCTTGAATGTCAGAACTGCCTGCAAACAATCACTGCAGATGATATCGAGGTCTGTCTATCTGTCTGTCTGTCTGTCTGTCATTCTGTTTGTCTGTCTGTCTATCTGCCTGCCCACCTACCCATCTGTCTTGTCATCTTTCTGTCCATTTGTCAGTCTATGTCTTTCTGTCATTACCTGTCTAACTGCCTGCATACCTGACTGTCTGTCAGTCTGTCTGTCAGTCTTTCTGTCCATCCATCCATCCATCTATTCATCCCTCTGTCCCTCCACATTTGTCTGTCATAAAAATATATTTAGCTATATTTAATGAATTTGAATTAATAATTTTAATGTTATAATAATATAGACTACACCATAATTTGAATGAAATTCATTTTTTCAGAATCACCAAGGAAATTGTCCAATGATCAAACAGTCATGTCAGCACTGTGGCATGGATCTGCTGAGACACCAGGTAAAAATCACAGGCCTGTCAAAATTGTCACAGCTATCATTTCATTTGTGCATGGCTTGTACAAGTCTTATTTTAAATTGTTACATACTAATCTGCCTTTCATTTGAGCTTTATTTGTGACATTATTTACAATGATTCAGTTTCATGTTCAATTCATTGTTGGTTCCTTTATTGGTTGGTTGTATTTATTTCTGTGCTTATATCTAATTAAGGTTCAAGCACGCTGTCTTGGGCATACAATGCTATTCTGTTCTGTCTGTCCTATCCAGGACAGAGGTTAGTATTAGTAGGAGAGATGAAGCCTGCTGTTGTCATACTAATGCAGCTATTCTTATCGATAAGCAGCAAGGGATCTTTTATACGCACTATCCCACAGATAGGACAGGATATACCTGTTGTATCAGTTATGTTATAACTGGTCCTTTAGCAAGCAGTATCTCTGTTCTGATGTATAATGATGTCATAATAACATGTCATCCTAGCCAGCATAACTATACACAATGTCAAGAACTCAAATAAAGTTAAACAAAGCCATCTCGTCTCCCTCCTTCATAGAACATGGTGTCAGAAACAGGATTCATGATGTACAGGGTTTGTGTGAGCAATATATTATAGTTTTAATAACATTTGAGGTCTACATCAAACAAAAACAGTGAATTGCTACGGACATGGCAAACCATTTTTTCCCCCGCTAATTCACGTAAAAAGCACGTCTATGTTTGAAGTCACTAAACTGAAAGATAAAATTCCTCAACAAAGAATAAATATGGCTACATTTCAAGTTTTCCCATCAGAAACTTTTGATTTTAAAAATCCTGAAAACTGCCAAAAATGGATCAGACGGTTTGAGCATTTTAGAATGGCTTCAGAACTGAAAACTAAAGCTGGTTCACTTCAGGTCTGTACTCTAATATATTCTATGGGAGATGAAGCAGACGATATTCTGTCTACATTAAGATTGTCAGATCAAGAACTATGTGACTGATGCCGTGAAAACAAGTTTTGATAATTATTTCACTCTTAGAAGAAATGTTATATTTGAGCGAGCAAAATTCAACAAACGTGTTCAAGAACTAAATGAACCAGTTGATAGCTTCATTACATTATTATATTCTCTAGCAGAACACTGTGGATATGGAAGTCTTCATGATGAATTACTGCGGGACTGAATAATAGTAGGTATCCGAGATCTTCAACTGTCCGAGCAACTTCAACTTAATAGTGAACTGACATTAGAGAAGACTATTAATGCTGTAAGATAATCTGAAAGTGAGAAAATGCAACAACCATTGATACACCAGGCATCAGTTGTGAATGACAACCAAGCTTAAGTTGTAGATGAGGTAGACAGGTAGACAGGGATTGAAATTTTCTCGTCATGGTAATCTAAAACAACAGGCTATGTGTACAAGATGTGGTAAAGCACAACACAGTAAAGCTGAGTGTCCAGCAACTAAATCTGTTTGCTGGAATTGTAAAAAGAGAGTTCACTGGGATATAGTTTGCAGAAATAAGTATAAAAACCCAGCTCATTTCATCAGAAAAACAGATGGAAAAGTTAATGAAAGTGAGGATTCTGATAACCATTCAGATACTGAAACTCCTTATGCATATCTTGGACTGGTTGACAGTGTATCCAGTGCATCCAATGAAACTTACCAATAAGATCCTTGGATTGTTCATGTGTCAGTCAACAACAAAACTATCAAGTTTAAAACAGACACAGGTTCTGATGTTGCGGTAATACCTGAATCATCCTACAGGAACATGAAAGGTCAAAGGCTAACAAAATTAACCTTATTCTGCATGTACCTGGTAGAGCAGCTCTCACTGTTTTAGGAAAATTTAATGCTTCTTTAAAGATGTCCGAGATTACGTCAAAGCAGGATGTGTATTGTCAGAGGATTTCAAACTCCACTGCTAGGCAGACTTGCAATTGAAACTCTAGATATTGTTCATCGAGTGAATATTCTTAACAATACTTCTCCTGAAGAATATTGGAAAATGAAATTTCCAAAGCTATTTGAAGGGCTTGGAAAGCTAGAAGGTGAATATGAGATTAAGCTAACTGATAACACTAAATCTTTTTGTCTGAATACTCCTCGCAGAGTACTGACTCCACTTTTCCCGAAAGTGAAACAAGAATTAGACAGTATGGAAAGAAACGGTGTAATTTTTTGAGTTGAACAGCCAACTGATTAGTGTGCAGGTATGGTAAACAAAGTCAAATGACAAGGTGAGAATATGTGTTGGCTTAACAAAATTAAATGAAAGTGTCAGACATTACTTTCAACATTCATTACACCATATGGATGTTTCTGTTTTGACAGACTACCATCTAGTATTTCTTCTGCTCCTGAACATTTTCAAAAGCACATAAATCAAATCCTAGAAGGGTTACATGGAACTGTATGTCAGATGGATGGATATTCTTGTATATGGTTCTACACAAAAGGAACATGATGACAGACTTGAAGCAGTCTTGAACAAGCTTGAAAAAGCAGGAATAACATTAAATGAGAAATATGTATTCTCGAAAACTCATATCTAATTTTTGGGATACATAATTGATCATAATGGTCTTCAGGCTGATCCACAGAAAATCAATGCTATATCAGAAATAAAACCACCAACCAATGTATCCTGGATTCGATGATTCTTAGGCATGGTCAATCAACTTGCTAAATTCTTGCCAAATCTTGCAGTCAAAACCAAACCACTTCATGATCTTCTTGTCAAAGACAGACTGTGGACTTGGAACAGTTTGCAAGATAATGCATTTCAGCGAATCAAACAAAAACTATGTACTGCTCCAGTTTTAGCTCGTTATAATCCAAAAGCAGCTACAGTAGTCTCATCAGATGTATCATCTTATGGATTAGGCTCAGTCTTACTAAAGCAACAGAGTGAAGGTAATTTTTAATTAAATATCCGTTGCTTATGCATCCAAAGCCTTAACTCCTACTGAACAAAGATATACACAAATAGAGAAAGAAGCTCTTGCAATAACCTGGGCATGTGAAAGGTTCAGAGACTTTTTGATTGGTATTACTTTCAAAATACAAACCGATCATAAACCATTGATTTCTTAGGCTCGAAAAACTTTGAGATCGATGTTGAGAATGCGACTCATGACTTACCAATACACAATAGAATATGTACCTTGGATAAGCCTATATTCAGCCGATGCATTGTCAAGAGCACCACTGAAAATAGCTTAGAACAAAACTGAGGCCCAACTTGAATGAGTTTTGAATCTGTATGTCAATTTAGTGATTTTCACATTACCTGCTACAGAACAGAAATTGTTAGAAATTAAACACCATCAACAGGAAGACACAGTATGTAATATGCTGATAACTTAAGTTTTGGATGGATGGCCACAAATTTACCATATTCCAGAATGTGTTAAGCTCTACTGGCAACACAGGATTAATTTAACAGTTGTGGATAGACTGTTAATGAATGGTTCGGGAATTGGCATTCCTCCTAGTTTTAGATCAGGCATTTTATATGCACTTCACCAAGGTCATCAAGGCATAACCAAATGTAGAGCTTGTGCTTGATTTCCAGTGTGGTGGCCAGGACTTAGTGTGTAGTTGGAAGAGATGATTTACAGTTGCAAAAATCCTTCGAAACCACTCATTCCTTCAGATTTACCTGCCCGACCATGGCAAAAAGTTCGAATGGACCTATTTGACTATAACTATAACAGTACACCGTACCTACTTGTGGTTGATTACTATTCTCGCTACATTGAAATTGCAAAGTTGAGTTTGACAACATCAGCAAATGTTATCAATCACATCAAATCTATTTTTTCTAGAAATGGCATTCCAGAGTCAGTTATGTCAGACAATGGACCACAGTTTTCTGCACAAATCTTCAAAGACTTTGCAGATAGTTATGGATTTACACGTTACAAGCAGCCCCCATTATCTATAAGCAATGATGAGGCCGAAAGAGCCATGCAGACTGTTAAAAATCTTCTTAAGAAAAGCAAAGATCCCTATTTAGGACTATTAGTCTATCGTACAACTCCACTTGTCAGAGGATACAGCCCATCAGAATTATTGATGGGAAGAAGACCAAGAAGTACTTTGCCGATTCATCCAGATCAGTTGTTACCCAAACAACTGGATGTTAATTCATTCCTTGAGAAGGAAACCAGTCGAAAGCTGCAACAGAAAGTAATATTTGATCAGCAACACAGAGTGTGTAAATTACCAAGTTTGAAATCGGATGTTCATGTGTTGGTTCAAGATCCTGATGGTGTTAAACTTGGCATTGTCAAGCAACCTGATTCCACTCTGCATTCCTACCACGTTGTGATGAATGATTCTCTATTGCATAGAAACAGATCACATTTAATTCCTACAAATAGTGATTCGGGCACTGTAAAATGTGACAGTCCTCCAATTCGAAGCCCGATGGAACAGCATTCCAATACAGAAACCGCACAATTACAGCAAAATAACTTTGTGGTGACGCGATCAGGCAGACATTCGTTTAAACCAAAAAGACTGGACTTATAATGTTAATTCGCATGTTAGACATGAACATATAGTATTAAACCAGTTGTGTTAAAAGTTTTAAGTTTCTTGTTCAAATTTAATTTGGATGAATTAAGATGTTAATATTGACATTTTCTTGAAACTGACAATGCACCTTTAATTCTTAAATGAATGACCTTAAGAACATTCATATTCTGTATTATAATATTTCTCTTGTTCAAAGTTTGTTATATAATTGTGAAACTGACTCACTACAGCTATTGTTTAAAAGAACTGTTTAATAAGCATTATTAATGAGTGAACTCAGATTGACATTGAAAAGTTCTCAGACTTAAAAAGGGAGATGTTGTAACTAGTTCTTTAGCAAGCAGTATCTCTGTACTAATGTATAATGACATCATAATGACACGTCATCCTAGCCAGAATGGCCACCACCTGTACACGATGTCAAGAACTCAAATAAAGTTAATCAAAGCCATCTCATCTCCATTCTTGATAGAACAATACCACAGCCTTTGATAAACCAGTTGTGGACCACTCAGTGGTTCATGACTGGTATAACAAAGGCAATGGTTTATGCCATTCTGCCTGTGGGTGGATGCACTAGATTGAAAAACAACCAACTTGTTGCTAATCTGAAGGTGTAGCATAATAATTGTGATAGTAGGTTTCTTCTATGAACTGTGTGTCACAAATAGCCACAGATTAGCTATTGTGCTGAGATATCATTAAACAATTTTTTTTTTTCATTTATTCATCAGCTGCTACACAATTTTTTATTTATTGTGTGTCAGACACAATTTACAATACATGGTTTTTATAAAATGAAAAGAACAGCCTCACACTGACTGTCATATTTTATCCTTGTACAGTTGAATGTAAAGCCATCATTACTAACAGGAAGTATTATGTTTGACAGCTGTTTGATCGAACCTTGTTTTTCTCAAAGGTCTACCGTGTGTGGTTTTGTTACAAGATACCAAGAAGTAAAATTGCCTGGTTTTCAGTTCAGTAGATTTGATCATTGTAGATATAAATGTTAGAACATTGGACCAAGAGTGTTAATAAGACTGGGTTACCATACATCTTGGAATACCTGGGTGACTTGGAAAAAAGATATTATCCAGTATTAGAAAAAGATATTTTCCAGTACTAGAAAAAGATGTTTTCTAGAACTGGAAATAGATATTTTCCAGTTCTGGAAAAAGGTATTTTCCAGTACTGGAAAACCAATGGAAATAGAAAAAAACTTGAAACAAAATCTTGTGGAAAATATTTTCAACACTTTGTAAATTAACATTTCTAGAAATGTTCTTCTGGATATCGCTCTAATGTGGCTGTCTGGATATCCCTCTATGGAACCTGTATTTTGTGTGGAAATCTTATGGAAAAGTGATTGTTAATAATTTTCTCAGGGTTAGTATCGTCGGGTGCCCTGTTTCGGCAAGGAACCTGTTTCGGTGGATGCATAGATCGGGTGTAGGCGTGTGCTTTGTGGAAGATCTATGATATCGCCCGTTTTAGCGTAGAAAATGTAAACAAACCGCTGTCACATACACAAAAGATTTGACAAAATAAGTACAAAACA
>JAULBS010074679.1:1964-20579 GCA_032355785.1 Symmetromphalus regularis
CCCCCTCTCCCATCTGGGTACTTTATTGCATATAATTATTTCCTGAAGAAACGTAGAGTGAAGTAGGACTTTATTTTTTTGGAAGATTTTTTATATATATCGTGGTAGAAACTGGAATCTGGTAGAATATGATATTCTACTTGTAGAGACTGGAATTCTACTTTCTACCGGGTAGAATAATACCAGTTCTGATAACACAGATCTGACAAAGAAAAACTTTTGCCTTATTTATTGTAGTCTTGGATGATAAGATATATATTATAATATAAATTCTTTGATCCTTTTAGTTTGGGAACACAGATGTTCTTACTGAATAGAATTCTAAAAAGTTCGCTATTTATAACTGATTTAAGTCTCTGAATGATAAAAACGTTCCATCAATGTTTAAAATATCACAAATCTGCATAATGCCAATTTTAAACCAGAGTTTTAGAAATATAGATTTGTTATTTATTTTAATATGCTTATTATAAAACAAAGCTTTGGTTACAAGTTCTTCATATGTGACAATCTTTATTATTTCGGAAAAACAATGAAACTCAGAGATGTCCTTTCAAAAAGTGTTTTGAATATATTTTAAGGATAAAAACGTTACCAAACAAAGTGAATTTATTTAAGTCTTTATAATCTACATACAGTATAATTATTAGCCCACTCTGAATGTCCAAAATGTATTCGGTTTTAGTTTACCCGTGTCAATTCAAGTGCTTTGACAAATTTCAAATATATTAATCATTCCCAAACCTCCGTCTTTAATAATCTATTATTATAAACATAAAACGTCTCTTTTAATTCTGTCTGTCTTATCACCCCATACAAATAAAAGCATTCAAACGCTTAACCATGTTAATATGTGGATTATGTATGGTAAAAAATAAATAGTTTAATTTAGATATTAATAGTGCTTTAATGATAGCTATTTTACGTAATGGTGTTATTATTCTCTTCTTCCGTTTGTTTATTATTAGTTCAATTTCATATATGTTTTACTAAAATTTAATTTAATCATTTCCTATCAATTTAATGAAAAATGAATAACAATAACTGCTGAAGTTTTAGGGTTCCAAACCATTTTTAAATCAGGGAAAAATGTCATTTTACAGTTAATTTGAGATTTAATAAAATTAATATTCAATCCAGAGAGTTTTACGAATAGATTCACATGACTGTTTTACTTCCATCTAAATAAATAGTTATGTTATCAGCATATTTAGAAATTAAATATTCTTGATATTCGATAGGTATACCTGTAAATATCTGGATTCTCTCGTAATAACCCTGCTAGTATTTCTGCACATAGTAAAAATATGTATGGCGAGAGAGGATGCCCTAGTCAATAACCCCATTGAATTTCAAATCATGAAGACATGTTACCATTTATAATAACTAAATAAGACTCGCTTTAATATTGGTATAAAATAGTTTATCCATCTTATTATATTGTCACCAAAACCAAAAAAGGCCAAGTTTTCATAATAAAAGTCCATGAAATAGAACTGAATGCCTTTTCAAAATCAATTAATATTAGCATCCAGGGATTTTGTGTTTTTCAGTATACAATATTATCATACAATATTCTTATATTTTAATCTTTCTGCAGTACAAGATGAAGATGCTTTATAAATAGCATTCAATAAAACAAATTGATCTCCATTTTGTGACATTCTCGATCTATAAAGCATTTTTCCCGGACCGCAGAATTCACAAATAAAATTAATTGAGCACAAATTAAATAATAATTTACAGAAACAAGTAACAAGTGTATTTTCTTAAAATCTTTATATAAAAAGAATTAAATATATGTTACATAATAAACAGGAAATTGTTTTCTTTTTAAATTTAGTGATATAGTCAATAAGTACTCGACTGTCCTTCGCGAAGTATATAGTTGCACAAAATCCTGATAAACTGAATAAACCTGCTCAGAAGCATGATCCTGGCCTTCATATTCTTAAAGATGGTTAACTTTCCAAAACATCCTTCCTAATTGAACCGCTCCTGGACAGGCACCCAAGCAGTGCACCTTCCTGCTCTTTTCCGAATAATGAGAAAGATTCACGGGTCGGGTTAAATTTTGAAACATGACCCCCGTCCTAATACAAGGGCACCAGGTCCTGGGAAAAAAGATAAGAATAAAGGGAGAAAAAGATTCACATTTTTTCACACCTTTTATACTATTTAAGATATTTGACCTTTAACATCAAATCTCGCGATATCATATAACGAGAGTTCCTTCATAACCAATCAAATCATTCTGAAATTATATCTTAAACTGTTAAACGTCTTCAGACACACCCTCTATTAAAAATAAAATAGTTGTTTCCTCTTTCCAAAATGGCGTCTTATTTACTTCATTGAATTCACCGAAATTCGAATATTTTCATCAAGTAAGTGTCTTCAGATAACCGTTTGTAAATATGTACTGACCTGCACTAAGCACAAATCAGTGTGTATAGGAAAATGTTCGAATGACTAGTACCAACGCCCTTTTTACATTAAAATAAAAAAGAAATTAGTAATTATTATATACCTTGTATTCTAAGCCCTAACGGTATCTGTTAAACACAATGCAATAATAACAAAACAAAAACAAAAAAATAAACCCGTAGCACAACAACCAATTAGAGATAGCTAAACAGAAATTATCCTCAGGATGGGTAAATTTGTGATGAACAAACCAAATTAGGTGGTTCTCTTAACTATATAGAAAAGTACCTCGGGGTGGGTAAATTTGTGATGAACAAACGAAACTAGGTGACACTGCTAACTAAATTTGTGAAGAGCAAACCAAATTAGGTGGTTGATCAAGGCTTTGGCACTGAGAAAAGCCACATGCAGTTGAGCAGCAGTTGTTGGCCTTGGGTACACCTGGTTGAGTCTTCTTGGACCTCGTCCCACAAGTGTTTTATCAGATTCAAATCAGGACTGAGGACTGGCCAGTCCATGGTTCGCTCGTTATGCTGCTACATGAAGTCCCTGGCACACATGGTTATGGTTATGACGAACGAAATGTAGGGTCTCAGGACTTAGTCGATATACAACAGAGCTGTGACGCCATTACCCCTGCCTGGAACAGTATTCCGAAAGACAAGAGGCCCCACCTGCTGATTAAAACCAATTGATCCCCAAACCATGATTCTTTCACCTCCCCATGGGTTCCTTTCCAACACAAACACATCTGAGTAGCCTTCGCTCCTCCTTCTCCAGATCCTGGCTCTGCCATTCGCTGTTGAAATGCAGTATCGACTTTCATCAGAGAACTGTCCTCCATTGCTGATGGTTCCAATGTTGATGCTGCATGGCCCATTGAAGTCATGCCTGACGATGACGGACGGTGAGGATGGGAACCTGAGCAGGACAGCGACAAGAGAGATTGTTGGTGGCCAGGTAACATCGGACTGTGTCTGCATTGATGGGTCGCCCCTGGGTCTCGATGGTCTGACGGAGTGTTTCAGCGGCCGGGAGGAATCGGTCATGCAGGTGTTTCCAATGAATGAGCCGATGTTGTCGAGGACGGTCTGCTGTGCTCTTGGTGGCATTGTGGCGATGTTTTAGTCCTTGTATCGCAATGACATGGACATTAAACGCATTCGCTACAACCGGTGAACTCCGGCCAGCATGTAGGTGGCCTATCGCCTGTTCCCTATGATGTTTTTTGGTAAACGCAGCATACCTAATGCATCGAAATTACGAATGCTAGACTGGAAGTTAAGGTTGCCTTTTATGCAGATAGCCTGCAGGGATCGCATGTGCATATTGCCCTCAACCTTCTATGAAGTTGCGTTTTGGCGATTTATTCCAAACAAACTTAAATCGAAAATTCACATCTGTGTCTCAGAAATGAACCTTCATGATATATTTATTTTTATTTATTATTATTTTTTTTTTTTAAATACAGGAACAATCATGTTTGCTATTGTGGGTTTTATTTACGTTGGTAAATAATGTGTTTCTTTTGCGGTTCAGTATAGATCTCTAACAACAACTTCTGTATTCTCTTTTCCTGCTGGTTGGTCCCAGGGTACACCATAAATCAGAAGGTTTCGTTTTCGGTCAAATATTTCCAATTTAATCAGTTCATTTTCTAACTCAACTATTCTTTCATTAATTTGATACTTAATCACGCCCTGACTTTGCCGAACTTTTTCTAAAGCACCTTTGTTTGTTTTTTTCTATGTCAAAAGACAATTTTCTTTACTGCTTCATTTAACTCAACTTTATTTCTTTTACTAGAATTTATTTGGAACTTCATGTGTGTCTCCAAATTTGATATCTTCTCCTGAACGTTTTCTAATAACTTTTTTTCTAACTAGACCATTTTGTTCTCCACACTTTCTACTTTTCTTTGAACTAACTCCATCTATGATTCCACATTTTAAAATTTAATAGCCTCTAGCAACTGGGACAACTCATTTTGATCTCAGCTTTTTTTCTTTCTTTCTCTCTAGTTAACTTTTATGTGGAACTTTTATTACTATTTTGAGAGTATAACGAGAGTGTGTAATATGTGGTAGAGATAAGACATTTTTGACATAGTGTAAGTAATAAAGTTTTATGAAAGGATATGCTATGTGGTAGATATAAGAAATTGCAGCCACAATATAAGTTACAAAGTTTTATGAGAGAGTATGATATATGGTACAGATTAGAAATTGCAGACACCGTGTAAGGAATAAAGTTTTAAGAAATGACATGATAGGTGGCAGAGATAAGAAATTGCAGACAGTCTAAGGATTAAAGTTTTAAGAAATTATGTGATATGTAGCTGAGATAAGAATTTCAAGACAGAGTGTAAGGAATAAAGTTTAATGATAGTCTTTGATATGTGGTAGAGATAAGAATTTGCAGACGCAATGTAAATAATACATTTTTATGAAAGGGTATGCTATGTGGTAGATATAAGAAATTGCAGATACAATGAAAGTAATAAAGTTTTAAGAAATGATGTCATATGTGGCAGAGATAAGAAATTGCAGACACAGTGTAAAGAATAACGTTTTAAGAAAGTATGTGATATGTAGCTGAGATAAGAAATTGCAGACATAGTGTAAGGATTAAAGTATAATGATAGTCTTTGATATCTGGTAGAGATAAGAAATTCCAGACACAATGTAAGTAATACAGTTTTATGAAACGGATGTGGTATGTCGCGGAGATAAGGATTTGAAGACCCAGTGTAAGTAATAAAGTTTTATGAAACGGTGTGATAAGTAGCAGAGATAAGAAATTGCAGACCCAGTGTAAGTAATAAAGTTTTATGAAACGGTGTGATAAGTAGCAGAGATACGAAATTGCAGACACAGTGTAAGTAATAAAATTTAATGACAGTCTGTGATATGTGGTAGATATAAGAAATTGCAGACACAATGTAAGTAATAAAGTTTAATGAGAATGATGTACGGCAGAGATAAGAAATTGCAGACATAGTGTAAGTAATAAAGTGTTATGAAAGCATGTGATAAGTGGCAGAGATAAGAAATTGCAGAAATAGTGTAAGTAATAAAGTTTAATGAGAGTCGGTGATATGTAGTAGAGATAAGAGATTTGAGACACAGTGTAAGTAATACAGTTTAATTAGAGAGTATGGTGTATGGCAGAGATAAGAATTTGCAGACCCAGTGTAAGTAATACAGTTGAATGAGAGAGTATGATGTGGTAAAGATCGAGAAATTGCAGACACAGTGTAAGATATAAAGTTTTATGAAAGGGTGGGATAGGTTGGATAGATAAGAAATTCGAGAAAGTGTATGTAATAAAGTTTAATGATTTGTGGTTGAGATAAGACATTGCAGACGGTGTAAGTAATAAAGTTTAATGAGAGAGTATGGTGTATGGAAGAGAAAGAAATTGCAGACACAGTGTAAGTAATAAAGTTTAATTAGAGAGTATGATGTATGGCAGAGAAAAGAAATTGCAGACAAAGTGTGATAGGTGACAGAGATAAGAAATTTGAGACAGTGTATGTAATAAAGTTTAATGAGAGGGTGTGATATATGGTATATTCAAGAAACTGCACAGTGTAAGTAATAAAGTTTAATTAGAGGGTGTGATATATGGTATATTCAAGAAACTGCAAACATAGTATATGTAATAAAGTTTAATGAGAGGGTGTGATAGGTGGCAGATAATTATATGAATTGCAGACAGTATTAAAGTTTAATGGGAGCGTGTCATATATGGTTCATTTGAGAAACTGCAGACGCAGTGTAAGTAATAACATTTTATGAAAGGGTGTGATAGGTGGTAGAGATAAGCAATTGCAGACACAGTGTAAGTTTTAAAGTTTAATGAGAGTGTGATATGTAGTAGAGATAAGAAATTCGAGACACAGAGTAAGTAATAATGTTTAATGATATAATATGGTGTCTGACAGAGATAAGAAATTGCAGACACAGTGATATAAGAACGTTTTATGAAAGGGTATGATAGGTGGCAAATAAGAAATTTGTGACACAGTGAGTGATTTTTTAATTCATGAGGAAAACAAATTAAAGGTCTACAGATTGAAACCAATTTTTTTATTTCTAACTTCAAAACTACCGAAGATATGGCAGAAAAAGTGTTTTAGGCATTATGATTAAATTTGGATATGTTACCATGGAAACAGGTCAGAAAAAACAATGAAAAACCAATAATATTTTTGGCCAACAACCGTTTTGGTAAACTAGACACCTTGACGAATAAGACAAAATAGATTGGCCTTTGTTCTACCCTGGGTAGGGATTACTCCTATTTCTAAGCCTCTTTTGAGCACTATGCCGCTAGCCTAAAAGCATAGTTTCACACTAACAAATCAGAGGAGATATTCTTGCTGAATACGTCTATGTTAGTCCTAAAACTGGAGAGTTGCAGTCCCATGGTTGACACCATGTCCTATGTTGGACATGACCAATGGCTGATTCAATGAACAAACAATATTTTTAATTGACATGATGGCCTAGCATAATAATAGAAATAAAAGTTATGATAAGGTGATCAACGTTTGCAAGGGACGTTTGGCAATAGTGTTTTGACATGACATGTCTGACATTTAAAAAAAAAATCATTGTACTGGTAGTACCAAAATTGTGGTCAGCAAATCCATAAGCCCTGCAAATACCAACAATTTTGTTTTTGCATTCCGTACCAATGCACAGATTAAATTGTCCTAATGCTAATAGAGGGTGAATAAAAAAGTTACAGTGTAGCGAAGATGAATATAATACGTGAACGGGATTAATGTGATGAATAGGATAAGTATTAAAACGTTTCCCGTGATCATAATAAATAACTATTTTACAAGAAAGAGCCGATCACAAATAGTATGAAACATTATTCTGGCAATTTATTATATACTGAAAATGGCAACGCTGGTAGTAAATTTAATCTGAGAAAGTTGTGAAAAAAAACGTCAGATTTATTTATTGTGCTTAGGTGATTCCGCATAGAAAAGGCCAGGAATCTGAGGATAGTAGCTTTTATGATCAAAACTCAATGACATTAATCTTGCTTCCTAATGATTGAAATAAATAGCTAGATAATAACAAAATACATCATATAATGCATTTAAACTCTCAAAAATGGATCAAGTATCACAACCCCTGCCTCGCTCCATATGTAGTTTGAAAAAAAAAAAAAAAATGCAATATGATACCATTAAATTTAATTTATATTGGATCTTTTTCTGGATGTTCATATGTTCTTAATAACTGATGTCACCAAACAAGATACAAAGTTGCAAACCTTTATGCATATGTAGGCAAGCTATTGCCTGTTGTAGTGGTGTTGGTAAAAAAACATTACACCACTATACCTATATTTTATTTTATTAGTTTGCATTAAATGGTATAGAGAAAAGTGATTTTGTATATTCAACAAGTACAAATACTGGCTTTTAAATGCTACATCTTCGGTGTAAATACATAAAAGAAATGGATTTATCAACTTCATAAACCTATAATTAAATTTATTATACATTACAGTTTATTTAGATAAAATCAAGTTGTAAACTGATATTAGGTTTGCCTTATTAAATATTCAAAATAATAACTATGTCGCCCATCTGAGCAATTTCTAAGTCTCAACAAAGTTTTCATTTTGTTATATAGGGCATAACTAAGATAACTGCTTGTGTGGTTTGCTTTCATCACCAAATTTCAATTTTTACATGACACTTCCTGTAAAAAAAAAGTTAGATTTTGTATTAAATTCAGCATATACTAAATACTATCTCTTAAATGGTGCACGTTAGGTCTAAATAAATGTCAGAAATGTCTTGCCCTCATAAACATATGATTACATTTATTATTCACATTTTGGGGAAATAAAATTAACATGTTTTAACTGATTAACTAACCTAATTAAATATTCAAAATGGCGGCACTGGTGGTCATTAGAATAATTTCTCAGGGGGCCATATCACATACTCATGATATTCAAATAGGTGGTTTGCTTTGATCACCAAATTCACACGGGACCTTTATTTCATGACATTTGCTACTACAAAAAGTGTGTTTTTTTGTGAGTTTTTTTACATTAAATTAAGCATATATACTAAACTGTATGTCTTAAATAGTGCGCTTTAGGTCTAAATAAATGTCAGAAATTGATTACTCTACCTTATAAACCTATAATTACACATATTATAAAGTTAATTAGATAAACAAATAACAATTGTGGACTGATTTTAGGTTTACCTCATTAAATATTCAAAATGGCGGCGCTGGCGGCCTAATAGCAATTTATCAGTGTGCCATCAAATTTTATTTTTTTGGGTAAAATATGATATACCCAAGATACTTAACTAGGTGGTTTGCTTTCATCACAAAATTCCCACAGGACTGCACTGGTTTCCTGACAAGAAACACTAATTTCTATTCACTACATAACTTAATTGCACCCAAAACGTAATTTAATTCCACTCATAATGTAAATTAATTACAATTATAACGTAACTTAATTCCACCCACAACATAATTTAATTTCACTAACAACATAGCCTAGTTATACCCACAACACAACAATTACAACATGCATGTTTTAAAAGAGCACATAACAAATTCATTATGTTGTATATATGGTTTTCTGTCTGAACCCAATTAATTTCTTTATGCAATAATTTTATAATTTATAGTAGTAAGAGGAATAAAATATATATATATATATATTTTTTTTTTTTTTTTTTTTTTGCAGCTGATTCTTGGTGGAGTCCATGGGGTAAAAAGACTTACGGCACTTGTTCTGTGACATGTGGTGTTGGTAAAAAACATTACACCACTATACGTTTCTGTCATCTTGTGCATGGAAAGAGATGTGAAGGGTACAAAACCAAGATGGGAATTTCGCCTTGTGAAAAGTCTAAATGTCCAAGTAATTAGCATAATTTATGAGTGTTTTTTTTATTTTTTTTATTTATTTTTTATCAGTTTAAGACAGTTTTCAATTGTCAGATTTTATTTTCTTCCTTTGAACTAATTTCATTATATATATTTTTAATACTGAAAAGAAAGAAACATCTTTATTTTTATTTTTTATAATTAATTTTGCAAACTTTATCATTGGGCTTGAGATAAGTTCGACACACATTTAATACTCAGTCCTCACAATTCATAGGAATGTGGACTTGATCCAAAGATTCTCTGTATTGAGCTGAACATCCTATGACTTGAGTTGTATCACGATTGATATTGTTAATTTATATCGAACTGAGGTTCAAGCATGCATTCCTGGGTACACAACTCAACTGGTTTGTGATGTCTGTCCAGGACAGAGGTTTGTGTTAGTAAGAGAGACAAAATCTATTGTAGCCACATGTGGCTACACTTACCGATAAGCAGCAAGGGTTATTTTATATGTAGTTAGATAACAGCTTTTAGTAAACCACACTCATGTGACTACTCTTACCGATAAGCAGCAAGGGATGTTTTATATGTAGTTAGATAATAGCTTTTAATAAACCAATTGAATGTGGACAACTGGTTCGTGTAAGTTTTCTGGTACGTTGTACTTATTTTCTTAGTTATGTGCAATTAAGGTTCAAGCAAGCTGTCCTGGTAACACAGGTCAGTTTCTTGTGCTATGTGTCAAATACAGACGTTAGTGTTAATAGGAGAGATACAACACGAAGTGAATGTATCACAGAAAAATGTATTTGAAAATCACCCAGATATTTTCTATCATTCTAATTCTTTCCATTACCCGTTATTTATATTTTGTGCTGGTGAGGAGGGGTGGAGTGTTTCAGAACCATACTCATGCCGATTTCTTCTTGGTTTTTTTTTTCTCAATGAGTTTAGTTACATTGCTGAAATTCTTTTTCTTTTATGTCATGATGTTGTGCATAATTTAGATACGTGGTTCCTTTGAATAATCTCGCTCCAGTCTAACCCATATCTTGATAAAATATCACAAAGTCTGTGAGTTGTTCTTTGTTGAGCAATGTTAACTTGATAAAAATACTAATTTCTATTCAGTACATAACTTAATTCCACCCAAAACATAACTTAATTCCACTCACAATGTAAATTAATTGCAATTATAACGTAACTCAAATCCATCCATAACATAACTTACTCCTTTAACAACAACATAACTAACAACATAACTTAATTTCACTAACAACATAACCTAATTCTACCCACAACATAATAATTACAACATACAGATTTTAAAAGTGCACATAACAAATTCAATATGCCGTATACATAGTTTTCTGTCCGGACTCTTTTAATTTCTTTGTGCAATAATTGTATAATTTATAGTATTAAGAGGAATGAAATGTATTTTTGTTTATATTTTTGCAGATGTATATGCGTGGGGTCTTTGGGGTAAAAAGACGTATGGTCCTTGTTCTGTGACATGCGGTACTGGTGAAAAACCCTTCACCCGGACACGTATCTGTAATAGGCCAAAAAGTGGACGAAATACTTGTAAAGGGGCCAAACACAAGAAAGGAACAGACCCTTGCGAAAAGCGTATATGTCCAAGTAATTAGCATAATTTATGTTTTTTTATCATTTTAAGACCATTTTCGTTTGTCAGATTTTATTTTAATCCTTTTATCTATTTTAAATACCGAAAAAAAAGAAACATCTTTATTTTATTTTTATTTTTTTAATTTTCATAATTTTGCAAACTTTAACCATTGGGCTTGAGATAAGCTTGACACACATTTAATACTCAGTCCTCACAATTCATAGCACTGTGGGCTTGATTCAAACACCCTCTGCATTTGAGATGAAGATTCTATGACTTGAATTGTATCACGATTGATTTTGTTAATTTATATCGAACTGAGGTTCAAGCATGCTGACCTGGACACACAACTCAACTTTATGTACTGTCTGTCCAGGACAGATGTTAGTGTTAGTAGGAGAGACAAAATCTATTGCAGCCACACTCATGTGGGTACTCTTACCGATAAGCAGCAAGGGATATTTTATATGTAGTTAGATCAGCTTTTAATAAACCAATTAAATGTGGACAACTGGTTCATGTAAGTTGTCTGGTTCGTTCTATTTATTTTGTTTGTTATATGCAATTAAGGTTCAAGGATGCTGTCCTGGTTACACAGGTCAGTTTTCTGTGCTACGTGTCCAAAACAGACGTTAGTGTTAATAGGAGAAACAACACTGAAGCGAATATATCAAAGAAAAATTGATTTGAATAACACAGATATTTTCTCTTATTCTAATTCTATCCAGTAGCCGATATTTATTATTTGTGCTGGGAAGGAGGGGTGGAGTGTTTAACAAACAAACTCATCCTAATTACTGCTTGCTGTGTTTTTTCAGTGAGTTTAGTTACTTTGCTGAAAATCTTTTTCTTGTATGTCATAATGTTGTACATAATTTAGGTATATAAAAATGAATCCGCTTTGAACAGAAACTCTGTGTTCATTTGAAAGATCTCGCTCCAGTCTAACCCATATCTTGACAAAATATCACAAAGACTAATTTCACTCACAAAATAAATTGATTCCACCTACAACATAACTTAATTTCACTAACTAGGCATGGCATTTCTATGCAAAATTGTGGAATTCCGCAAAAGGCAAAATAATAATAATAAACAAAAAATAAATTTAAAAAAACAGAAGATAAACCAGTTGAATGTTGACAACTGGTCCGTGTAAGCTGTTTTTGATCGTTCTACTTATTTTCTTGCTTATATCCAATTTAGGTTCAAGCATGTTGACCTGGGTATACAGGTCAGTTTCCTGTGCCATGTTTCCAACACAGAGATAAGTGTTAATAGGAAATATGAAATCTATGTATGACAGAAACAATTGATTTGAAAATCACCCAAATTGTTTCTATCATCCAAATTCTCCACAATAGCCGATATTTAGTTTTTGTGCTGGGGAGGAGGGGTGGTGTGTTTAACAAACAAACTCATCCTAATTATTTCTTGCTTTGTTTTTCTGTGAGTTGTGTTATTTTGCTAAAATTCGTTTTTTTATGACATGATAATGTACATAATTTAGATACATAAAAATTAATGCAGTTTGAACGGAAACTTATTGTACATTTGAATGTTCTCGCATCATTCTAACCCATACCTTTACAAAATGTCACAAAGTGTGTGAGTTATTCTTTGTTGAGCAATGTTAATTTATAAAAATACATAATTCTACCCACAACATAACTTAATTCCACCTACACCGTAATTTAATACCACTCACAACGGAACTTAATTCAAATAATAACTTAACTTAATTTGACCCATGACATAACTTAATTCCACCAACAACATAACTTTCTTCCACCTACAAAGTAACTTAATTCCACCCACTATATAACATAATTCTATTCATAATATACCACAACATGATTTAATTCCACTCACAACATAACTTAATTCTATCCACTGCATAACTTAGTTCTACCCATAACCTAACTTAATTCCACCCACAAAGTAACTTAATCCTACCCACAACAATTTAATTCCTCCCACAAGGTAACAACATAATTGAATTTTACCATAACCTAATTTAATTTTATATACAGCATAACTTAATTTATTCAACCCTGAATATATTAAAACATATATGTTTTAATAGTGCATTTAACAAATTCATTATGCCGTATACATGATTTTCTCTTCAGACTCTTTTAATTTATTTGTGCAATAATTGTATAATTTAAACAGTAAGAGGAATGGAATATATTTTTATAGATTACATTTGATGGTGTGTGGGGTGGTTAGGGTGAAAATGTTGATGGCACTTGTGTGACATGTGGTCCTGGGCAAAAACACTACACACAGACAAGTAACTGTGATAGTCTAGCACAACAAAATGGAGGAAAAAATTATCGAGTGTCCAGTATCATGAGATGAACTCGGCATTTTACAATGCCTGATTGTCTAAGTAAATAGCATTATTTATGTGTTAAGTAATTTCAGTTTAGCTATTTTTAATACTGAAAAGAAAGACTAAAAAATCTTCTTCTTTTTTTTTTCATAATTAATTTGCACATTTTACTATTGGGCATGAGATAAGCTTTACACACATTTAATACTCAGTCCTCACAATTCACTGCACTATGGGCTTCATCCAAAGATCATTGGTATTTGAGCTAAAGATCCTATGACTCATTTCTTTCATAATTGATTTTGTAAAACTGATTTTCTCATTTACATCCAACTGAGGTTCAACCATGCTCTTGTAGGCACACACCTCAACTTGCTTTGCTGTCTATCCAGGACAAAGGTTAGTGTTAGTAGGACTGACAGCAAGGGATCTTTTATATGTAGTGAAACGACAGCTTTTTATAAACCAGTTGAATGTGGACAATTTCTGCGTGTAAGTTGTTTTGGTTCGTTCTACTTATTTTCTTGGTTACATCCAATTAAGGTTCAAGCATGCTGTCTTGGGTATACATGTCCGTTTCCTGTGATATGTTTCCAAGACAGAGGTTAGTGTTAATAGGATAGACAAAACATGAAGCCAATGTATGACAGAAACGATTAATGTGAAAATCACCCAAATTGTTTCAATCATCCAAATTCTCCCCAGTTGCCGATATTTATTTTTTTGAGGAGGGGTGGAGTGTTTAACAAACAAACTCATCCTGATTACTTCTTGCTGTGTTTTTCTGTGAGTTGTATTACTTTGCTGAAATACTTATTCTCGTATCTGATGATGTTGTACATAATTTAGACATATAAAAATTAATGCGCTTTGAACAGAAGCTCAGTGTTCATTTTGAATGATCTCGCATCAGTCTAACCCATATCTTGAAAAAATATCACAAATTCTTAGTTGTTCTTTGTTGAACAATGTTTACTTTAAAAAAATACTTTTTTCAACTCACAACATAACTTAATTTCACCCAAAACGTAAGTTATTTCCACTCATAACGTAACTTAATTAGAAATATAATATAACTTAATTCTACCCACAACATAACAATTACAACATACAGGTTTTAAAAGAGCACATAACAAATTCATTATGCCGTATACATGTTTTTTCGTCTTGATTCCTTTAATTTCTTTGTGCAATAATTGTATAATTACTTGTAGTAGTAAGAGGAATGAAATATATATTGTTTTATGTTTGCAGTTGATGGTGTGTGGGGTCCTTGGGGTCAATACTTTAGTGGCACTTGTTCTGTGACATGTGGTACTGGTGAAATAGCCTACACCCGTATGCGTCACTGTAATGGTCCACGATATGGAGGAAAGAATTGTCAAGGGTCTAAATTCATGAAAGGAACTTGGTCTTGTAAAAAGCCTGTATGTCCAAGTAATTACCATAATTTATGTTTTTGTCACTTCAAGACAGTTTTGAATTCTCAGATTTTATTTAAATCCTTTGAACTAATTATCTAGTTTTAATTCTGAAAAGAAAGAAACATCTTTATTGTTTTAATTTTATTAATTTTGCAAACTTTACCATTGGACATGAGATAAGCTTGACACATATTACATTTTTATACTCGGTCCTCACAATTCATAGTACTGTGGGCTTGATCCAAACATCTGAATTTGAGCTGAAGATCCGTTGACTTGAGTTGTATCACCATTTGATGCCGTTTGAACGGAAACTTATTGTTCATTTCAATTTTCTCACAACAGGCTAACACACACCTTTACAAAATATCACAAAGTGTTTGAGCTATTCTTTGTTGAGCAATGTTAACTTCATAAAAATACATAATTGCATCCACAAAATGACTTAATTCCACTCACATGATGTTGTACGTAATTTAATACGACTCAAAACATAACTTAATTGCAATTATAATGTAACTTAATTCTACCCACAACATAACAATTACAACATACAGTTTTTAAAAGAACACATAACAAATGCATTATGCCGTATAATAGAATAATTTACAATAGTAAGAGGAATGAAACATATTTTTTATATTTTTGCAGTTGATGGTGTATGGGGTTCTTGGGGTCGATACATTAATGGGACTTGTTCTGTGACATGTGGTACTGGTCAAAAACCTTACACACGGAAACGTACCTGTAATAGTCCACTAAATGGAGGAAAGTATTGTCAAGGGTCCAAAACCAGGAACGGAACTCTGACTTGTACAAAGCGTATATGTCCAAGTAATTAGCATAATTTATATTTGTTGTCAGTTTTTATTTTAAACCTTTGAACTAATTTCATTTTATCTATTTTTAATACTGAAAAGAACGAAACATCTCTATTTTTTTTATTTTTATAAGTAATTTTGCAGAGTTTACCATTGGGCATACGATAAGCTTGACACACATTTAATACTTAATCCGCACAATTCATAGCACCGTGGGCTTGATCCAAACATCTTCATTTGAGCTGAAGATCCTTGTATCACGATTGATTTTGTTAATTTATATCGAACTGAGGTTCTAGCATGCTGCCTTGGGCACACAACACAACTTTCTGTGTTGTCTGTCCAGGACAGAGGTTAGTGTTAGTAGGAGAGACAAAATATATTTCAGCCACAATCATGTAGCTACTCTTACCGATAAGGAGCAAGGGATATTTTATATGTAGTTAGATAACAGTTTTCAATAAACCAGTTGAATGTGGACAACTGGTTCATGTAAGTTGTCTGGTTCGTTCTACTTATTTTCTTTGTTCTATCCAATTATGGTTCAGTCATGCTGTCCTGGGTACATATGTAACCAAACATGAAGAAAAATCGATTTTAAAATCATCCAGATATTTTCTATCATCCTAATTCTCTCCAGTAGCCGATATTTATTGTTTTGTGCTGTGGGGGAGGGGTAAGGTGTTTAATAAACAAACACATCCTGATTCCTTCTTGCTGTCTATTTTTGTGAGTAGTGTTATTTTCTACAATTTCATTTTTATGACATGATAATATACATAATCATTATATAGACATGATATATAAAAATTCATACAATTTGAATGGAAACTTATTGTGCATTTGAATATTCTAGCATTAGTCTAACCTATACCTTTACAAAATATCACAAAGTCTGTGAGTTGTTCTTTCTTGAGCAATATTAACTTTATAAAAATACATAATACTACCCACATCATAATTTTTTTCCACCCACTACGTAATTTAATACCACTCACAATGGAACTTAATTCAAATCATAACGTAACTTAATTCTACCCATAACATAACATAATTCCACCTACAACGTAACTGAATTCCATCCACTATATAACTTAATACTATTCATAATATAACTTAATTCTGTCAACAACGTCACTTAATTCTACCCTCTAAATGATTTAATTCCACTCACAACATAACTTAATTCTACCACAGCATAACTTAGTTCTACCCATAATATAACTTAATTCCACACAGAATGTAACTTAATACCATCCAGAAAGTAACTTAAAAACTACCCACAATATTTTAATTCCATCCATAAAGTAGCAATAAAATTGATTTCTACCCACAACCTAACTTAATTGTATGTACAACATAACTTAATTCTACCCTCAACATAATAAAACATACAGGTATTAATATTGCACGTAAAAAGAGCAATTAACATGCATGGTTTTCTGTCTGGCCTCTTAATTTTTTTGTGCAATAATTGTATAATTTACAGTACTTAGAGGAATGAAATATATTTGATATATTTTTGGAGTTCATGATTTGTGGGATCCTTGGGTTCAATACTTTCATGGCACTTTTTTTGTAACATGTGGTACTGGTCAAATACATTACAAGCGGACACATAACTGTAGTAGTCCGGTACCACAATATGGAGGAGAGATTTGTCAAGGGTTGAAAAGCAGGGAAGCAACTGAGACTTGTCTAAAAGCATTTCTGTCCAAGTAATTAGCATAATTTATGTGTTTGTCATTTTAAGACAGTTTTCATTTGTAATATTTTATTTTAATCCTTTGAACTAATTTCATTTTATCTATTTTTAATACTGAAAAGAAAGAAAGATCGTTATTTCTTTTAATTTTCATAATTAATTTTGCAAACTTTACCATTGGGCAAGGTGAATGAAATATATATTTTTTTTTAAGGTAACAGAAGTCATATACATTTTTATTTCTATTACAATGTATTGTTTGACATTGCCACAGCAATTTTGTTTACTTGTATCACTGTGTACTTTTATTTAACACATTTTAAATTATTATTTTATATCATTAATGGTTATTGCATTATAATTGTATACATTTTTCATATACCTTTTAAACTTTTTTTTCTTTGACAATTGTCTATATATTACCTACTACTATTAAAATATTAAAGAGCATTAACAATTTCATCTAAATAATAATAATTAAAAAAAAAAAGGTTTCATTTGAAATTGGTGCCACAAAAGTTATTTTCATATATACTACTTTCTAAAGTTGTACTATTATTCTATCAACCTCAGATGACTTAGTTATTATCACTCACCACACTGACATTTTTTTTAAATAATTATTGAGGTAGATTAAAAGGAATATATATAATATAAAATGATTTTAATAAGTTTGTAATACAAACATTATTCAACCTCAGAACTAAAATGCTCATACCATCTGATGTGCAGGATAGCATGTTACAGACAGAGAACCGAGATGAAAATGTGTACATGTTTGTGGAGAAGAGATTGTGTGATGACTCTAATCTGTGGGACAGAATGATGAAGGTTAAAGTTCTCGGGAGGTGTACAGCAAATAAAACTCTGAAGAAAAAGGTTGGCTCGGAGGCAGTTCAAATCAAGGCCTCTAGCTCCATGTTGGCACGCCATTTAGTCATCACAAGGTCATCACGTGATATGGGCCTGATATGAAAGACGTTATAGGAAAGCACGAGTTCTCTACAGTCAATGGTATGTTGATGACACCTGATGGCAGACTTCAGCCATAGTGTGATAAATCTCAGCTTAATCACAAGCTACAGGCAGAGATGGAAGTAGTAGATGATCCAAGCTTAGACCAATCAGCTCAGCAACTAGGCTGTGATTCCAGATGTTTGATGGTATGACTGTTGTTAATGAGCAGGCAGTGTTCAAAGATAGTATTAAGAACTGCAAAGATATGGATGATCATGTCATGCGAGCAGTAGATAGAAAGTCTCGTGGCTATACAAGTGCATGTGTTGTATTTGATAACAACAGTGTGGTGTCAACACTGAAGGAAACAACACGACAACATCGTACAGGAGGAAAATCATCAAGCATGCCTCATTT